>JAJJLU010003523.1:0-60039 GCA_023807065.1 Isotricha intestinalis
TATTATTATATGATTGAAAAAGGTAAATTAGATTATTCAATTGATAATGAAAAATATGAATTACAAAAACATTCTGGATTGGAACAAGATCTTTAATTAAAAAATAGTAAAAAAATTGTTTTTTATTAACTATTAAAAGATGTTATTAATATAAATTACTAATTTAAAGATATAAAATAATAGTAGTAGAATTTTTTAATAGACAACATAAAATTAAAATTGAAGCTTTATCTAAACATTATTTTTTCAGAGGATTTAATTATGATATTATAGATTCAATTGCAGAATCTTCAGAACAAAATAAATTTAATAAAAAAACTGTTCTTCTTCAAGAAGATGATTTAAATAATTATATATTTATGGTTATTGAGGGTTATGTTACTTATACAAAAAAAGAAAAGATTATTAAAAGAATTTATTCTAGGAAAATTTTCTATGAAATTGGAATTTTTAATCAAATTGAATCATTATATACTTATACTACTTCAAATGAATGTATTTTTTTAAAGATTTTATATGATGAATTATTTTCTATTTTAGGTGATAATTCAGTTAAAAACATTATATTTAATATATTTGACAAAAGTGTAAAAAATAATGAAATTTTAAATAAATATTTCACTGTTGGAGATAATAAGATAAGGTTATTTAATATTTTTCAATTTAAATTTTATTTTAACGATATAATAATGACTCAAAAAGAAAAAAAACTACTAATCCCTATTTCAGGTTCACTTTTTAAATTCATCATAAAACAAATAATACAAAAGAGCATATAGGTAATTTTATTTATCAAACAATAAATAAAATATATTCTTGTGAATTTAATCAAAGAACTTCAATAAGTAAACATCCAACAAATGTAAGCACATTATCAAATTCAATAAGAAATTCAGGTAATAATTCTCAAAATAAGAGTAAAAATGATTTAATTGAAAAAGGAGAATTATTTATAAATACAATTTTAATAGAAAAAGATTTAGATTCTATTTTAGGAGATGAATGTTTAGTATTTAAATATATATGGTTAGAAATAGAAAAATCTTTAAATTCACCTTCTCCATAAACACAATCAAACTTATTCGAAAGAATAAATTTATTAAAACCTCTTCCTTTATTTAAATATTTGTCTCCATTGAAAATATTTCAATTATCAAATTGTTTTCATTTAAATGTATATAGAAAAGGGGAAATATTATTAAAGGAAGTCCAACAAGTGATAAATTTTTTATAAGAAAAAGTGGAAATGTTGAAATTAAAATAGGAACAATTATTATAAAAACTTTAGAATAAAATCAAACTTTTGGAGACATATATTCTCTAATAGGTTCATATACAAGAAAAGCAAATTTTAAATCAGCTTCAATTATATGTGAATGTTATTATATTGAAAAAGAAAGTTATGATGATATTATAGATAAAGATGAAAATTTTTTAAAACCTTTGAAAAAAATGTTACAAATGAAAGATATTACAGTATCTCTTGATAATTTATATTATTTAAAAGAATTGGGAAGTGGAATTTATTGCAAAGTTTAAAAATAGACATAATCAATGAATATACTCTATTAAAAAATTACCAAAAAACAAATTCCAATACAGCAATATGTCCTTTTGAATCTCTTTATCAAAGTATAATAAATCCAGAATTCCTAATTTTTAAAAACAATAAATATTATAAATATTCCCAATCAAAATTTGAAGAAATATCAACAGATAAAATAGTTCCTACAACATCAAATATTTCCTTTAATAACTATAATATTTTTTATATAAAAAATAATGGAGAAACATATATAGTAATAAATGAAAATAATTTAACATATAAAACATTAACATTAAAAGGTGCAATAATATTAAAAGGAAATTTATCTAAAAAATACATAATTAAAGTTTTATGTGGTGAATCACATTATTTATTTTTAACTCATGCTGGAATGTTATTTTCAATTGGAGATAATACTTTAGGTCAATTGGAATTAGGTGATAATGAAAAAGTTAATGAAATTGAAGCTATTATGATAAAAGATATATTAAATTATTGATATTTCTTCTGTAAATAATCATTGTCTTTGCTTTGGTATTGTTAGAGATTTAACTAAAGATAATAGTGGTAAAAATGAAAATAATAAAGATAATGTTATTTTTTCTTGGAGAGATAATGATCAATGTGGAGTTAATGATAGTAAAGTTAAATTTATTGATACTGCTACTAAAGTTTTAGTTAATGATAAAGAAATTGTTAATGAAGGAATTAAAGTAATTTCTACTGGATTAAATTTTTCTGTTTTGTTATTAAATAAGATAAAGTTTTTGGTTTTGGTGATAATCAATTTCATCAATTTATTTTATATAGTAATGATAAGAAAATTTATAAAGTGCAAGAATTGAATTTTGATTATATTGATAGTAAAAAATCAAAATATGTTAATTTAATTACTTTATCTTTTAATTTGTTAATATTTACTGATTCTACATTCTTATATAGGAAAATATTCTGGATTTAATAATGAAGATAAAATTATTGAACCGGAAAATAATATTGATAGAGGGATTAAAGTAGTTTTAAATGATAATAAGATTATATTCTTTTATTATATGATTAATTAATAAAAAAAGATTTTAAAGTCGATAAAAAAAATGATATAAAAAATTCAAATAGATGTAACTCCAAAAAGAAAATATCAATTCCAAAAATAACAAATAAAGATAATAATACTGTTCATAACACATTGAATTCAACTCCAACTAAACAAATAAATTCACTTAAATCAGAAAAATAATTTACAAAAAATAATGATAGATATAGTACAAGTAGTAATGAAGGAATAAATATAACAAATAATACAAATAATAATACAAATTCAAATGATACTAATTCTGGAAGTAGAAGAAGTAATAAATCAAATCCAAATTCACATAATAATAGAATAGGAAATAAAAGTTCATCAAATTTAACATCTGCAATTGGCAATTGTTTAAACGATAATACAAATGAAAAAAAAGTAACAACCCAAAAACACCAAATTTAAATCAAAAACAAAATCTTGATTTAAAAAATAATAATTCAAAAAATGAATTAAATATAGATAAAACTTAATCAAAAATAAATAATATCAACTCAAATAAAATTCCTCCTCATCAAAACAAGAAATAAACAAAAAAAATGAAAATATAAAAAATCAAATTCAATTATAATATCAAATAATAGTAATATATTAAATAATCAAAAAGAAGAAGAAAAAAAAATAGTAAAATCAAATTCTCAAATAAATCTTACTCAAACTCAAAATATAAATCAAACAAAAAATCCACTTTCAAATACTCAAATTCAAACTGTTTTAACATTTAAACAGATTTTTAATGCTCCAAAATGTTTAATTGTGAAGATGATGATAATGCAAATAATAAAAGTGAATTAAGTGATATTGGTGGTTTTTTTCAAATTTTCTTTAAATTAGAAAAAGCTTTTTTAAAAGAAGAGATATTTCTAAAGAAAATTATTTTAATGATTTTTGTAATAATATATTTATTTTATCACAATATAAAAATCAAATAAAAAAGAATTTTTATCGAAATTTCTGAAAAATTAAGAGGTAAAGTTTGGATAAAATGTTTAAGAAATAAATATGGTATAACTTAAGATTATTTTAATATTGAATTAGAAAAAGCAGAAAAATTAATAATTCCAATTGAAATTAAAAATAAAATAAATTTACCTTTTAAATATTTAGGTCTTTTTAAAGAAAGTTCTCCTTTAACAGAAGATTGATGTAATTTCTGCTTTTGTTTCATCAAAACCAGATATAGGAATTCAAGAAGATATTTCATATTTAACTGGAATTTTACTTATTAATACGAGAAAATTTCAAACTTATGATTCTTTGTTAAATATTTTATTAAGTCCAAATATTATTTGTTATTATTTAAATAATAATGAAATAATAAGAAAAAATTGTAATTATTTAAACAAATATTTCTATTTAATTTCCCTGATTTATGTACTTTCTTTGAATTGATAATATTTTTCCAGAAGATTATTTGGTAATTCGGAATAAAACGATTTTTTGTAAATACTTTAATTTTAATATTGTAATGAGAATATGGGATATTTATATGATTAAAGGTCTAAGCAATTTTTTTGTGCTTTATTATGTATTTTATATTGTGAAATTATGAAAGCTGAAGATAAAGATTCAATTTTGGATATTTTGTTACATTCTCAAGAAAAAGAATTAAATGAAGAAAAAATATTGAAAATATGAGAAAATTTAAGTTTCCTATTTGGATTAAGGATGAGGTTAAAAAAATGGGAGAGTTTCTTTTATCTTTGGAATAATAATTTTTTATTAAATAAATTTTATTATAATATTATTTTTTTACTTTAGATCTATTTTTTTGAAATATAAAATATTTGTTAATGAGTAAAAGTAATTTGAAAAACTTCTAATTCAGAAACTTTAAAGTTTTTTATTCCTTTCATCTAATTCATAATCAGAATTAAATCCTATATAATATCCTTCTTTTGCTTCATATGTATAACTATTATTCTCTTTTAAAAAATTTTTGTGTATATAAATGGTATTTTTAAAAATTGTGGACAACAACAATAACAACATATTATTGCATCTCCCCCTGTTTTAACTGGATATATTTTTTATTGATCAATTGAAAATACAAAAGCATTATTATTTTTATATTGTGCGTGTCCTTCAGTATGAGTAATAAAACTAAATCAGTATAACCTCCAAAAATTAAAGCTTTATCTGTCATTAATATAAGTAAAACATGAGAAATATCATTACATTTATTATAAAAATCGTTTATTGAATCTCCATCTCTTGTTGCCTGTTATTTAATTTAAAAGAAATTTTTTTATTTTTTAACATATCACTTTTTAAAATAGCTTTTTCAATAGTTTGAATTTGGCTACTATTAGAAAATCTTTTACTATCCTTTACTATGATTTGATTATCTAATTTATTATTTACTTGATTTTCTCCCATAATTTCTTTCTTCCAATTTTCTTAATTTAATGGTCTTTTTTTCAAATCTTCAATTTCTAATTTTTGTCATCAATTTTTTGTTTTAATATTATAAATTCATCATTTATCATTTGACTTTTATTTTTTAAAGAGAAATTAGCTTCCTTAAATTTTTAATTAGGTAATTTGAATATAATCATTAAATTTGAATTATCTTTTAAAATATCGATTTGATTATCTTTTATAAGATCATATAATTCATTCATAATATCAATAATAGATTTATACATTAATAAATATCAATTTTTATTTGTAATAGTTTCATAAGAGAATATATTTTCAAATATTTCATTTATTTCTAAAATTTTACAACTTATTGTAAAATTATTGCTTGAAGTAGAAAAAACTATATTATATTTTTTATCATTCAAAGTAAAATGAATGTTTTTTTCTTTCTCATTATTAGGAATTGGTGCTTCCATATTTTAATTAATTATTTTATTTATATTATCTAATGTAAAAATAATAACTATTAAAAAAATGTATATTAATTATTTTTTAAGAAGAAGGATATTCAATATATAAAATGGATAAATATCATTAGGAATATCTTCACCTTTAGAAATTTTATCAACAACCAAATTAGCAACTCTATCACTAGAATCAACTCTTAAACATTCTTGAGAAAAATCCAAAATTTTCTTATATAATTGAATATTAAAAAATCATTAATTTAAAATTAAAAAAAATTATTTATTTAGTTGAAAAAATACCTTTTTTCTCTTAATACAGGCCAAATATCTCCTTAGTGAACTAATACCTCTAAACTAATATTTATTTTATTCACTTATAGATAAATATTATTTCTTTAAAATTCAATTGAATTTAATGAAGATATTTAAAATATTTATATAAAAATGAAAAAAAAGTATTATAAAATATATATTAAAATATTAATCTTATAATGTTTTATTTTTAAATTATCAAAGGAATTTTTTAAATAATCATTTACATAAAAATCCAAGAATTCATTTCTTCATATAATATATTTAATCTTTCATAAGAAATTTCTTTAAGAATTTTTAATTGTTTGTTTTTTGTTTTTTTTCAAAAATTTCTTTTTAATTAGATGTGATTTCTTTAAGATTTTTATTATTATCATTAGTTAATTCTAGTATTAGTATTTTTTCTTCTAATCTTTTTTATTTTCCTTATAAACTGCCATTTTAGCCTTTATTTCAATATAATTTTGATTTATTATCTTTTTAAGTTCTTTTATATATGCATTTTTTTTTCTAATTCATTTTCTAAATTTGAATATTTATTATAAAAGTCTTTTTTTTTTCTAATATATTTGTTAAATCTTTTATTTTAGAATTGAAATTATAAATTCTATTTTTTTAACTTTTTCATTAATTTGTTTTTTGATTGATTATAATTAAATGATTTATAATTTTATGAAGTATTTTTTTCAGTGAATGATTTTTTATTTTCTTTTAATATATTATTTAATTTTTTAATTTCTTTCATATTATATTCTTCAATTCATATTTTTGAATTTTATTTTTTTAATTAAGTTATTTATTTAATTGATTAAAAGAAAACCAAAAATTGATATTTTTATAAAAAAATGTGATAGAAAAATTAATTCAAAATTTATCATTAACTCAATTAAAAAAACACTATAAACATTATAAAAAATATAGAAATTTATATAAAGAAGATTATAATTATGTTCCTGAAACTTATATTTTACTAGATGATGTTAATGAATTTTTGATAATTATAAAAATAATATTTCTAATTCTCTATTTCAAAAACCAAATTTATTATTAAACCTATAGAGGAAGAATAATCTTTATATAAAAAAGTTGAAAGAGTGATAATTAGTAATAGAAGAATTAATAAATTTAATTTAGGTATTTTAAAAGCTAATATTTTTATGATTTTTTAATAATTATTTAGAAGTTTTAAAGAACATGATTTTAATAATGAATATTTTGTAAATATACTTGAAGAGATTTTAAAGAAGAAATTTTAAGATCTTCTATTCCTGATATTTTGAATTGATTTTCCCTGTTAAAGAAAATATTCAATATTATGCCCAAATTTTTTTTCCTGTAATTCAAATAATGAGAATATTGTTGTTACATGCAATATTTATTAACATATTAAATATTTTCAGAAATTAATTATTTATAAATAAATATTTTTGATTATTATGATATAAAAAATTATTCATTCAAGTTTTTAATTACAATTTTCCTTAAATTAAATACATAAAACAAATATTAAAAATTAAGATTCATTTTTCTTTATATAATTATAAATCATCTGCATTTTCACTTGATTCCAATCTTAGTTTAGAATAATAACTAACAGGAATAATGATAAGAGTAGTAAATATATCGATTAATGAAGGATTAGAATCTAAAATAATAATACTAAATAAGTAACTAAGAAATAAACTAATAAAATAAATAAAAGTTCTTTCCAAAAGACAACCTAACTTAGCATATTTATGTGAATTATAAAAATCAAAAAAACCAGAAATACAGCACAAAAAACATAATATATGCTCACAATAACCAATAGTTAAAACACTATCATATAAATTTATAAAAATAGGAGAAAGAAAAATTCCAAAAACATTACTTAAAAAAACTATAAAATAAGGATGAAAATCATTACAAGTTTTATTTTGCATTAAAATATTAATTGATATAAAGATAGAAGCAATTACACCATAAATAGTTCCTTTCATATATTGAATAAAAAAAATAATACACACTAAAAAAGTTAAAATATAACATATTTTATCTGTTCTTTTTATTGAATCCATTTTTAACTTTAAGTAAATATATGTTACAAAAGTAGGAGAAATATAAAATATTATTCTACAACTTAAATAAGGTATATTTGATAAAGAAAAAACAATTGATAATGTTTTTAAACATTCAACAATACATCTTATAATTAAAAAATCAAATTTTGTAGTATTAAAATATTTTTTTTTTGTAATATCAATATGATCAATTTTCATAAACATAACAGATAAAAACACTTGATATAAACATATTAAAAAAAACAATTTATTTGAAGGTAAATGTAAAGTATTAAACTTTTGTAATATTATTATACAAATATAATATAATTCTTTAAAAAAAATAGAACCATATAGTAAAAAATAAGATTTTGAAATTTTACTTACTAATTTTTGATTATCAGTTTTAGGTTTAATATCATTGTTATGTTCATCTTCATCATCTAAAATCATCAAATTTAATTTCATAAAAAAATTTAAAAAAAAAAATAAAAAATGAAACCAACAAAATTAAAAGTAGAGACAGATCCAGATGCTCCTGTAAAAAGAAGTGAGGGAACAATTGCTTCAAAATATTTAAAAATGAAAGAATTAGGTCATGGATCATTTTCAACATTTTTAATCTTAAAAAATAAAGAAACAAAAGAAAATCTTTTTTGTAAAGAAATAACAAAAAGAAAAATAGCGGATATACCAAGATTTAATGCAGAAATAGAATATTTAATTACAAACGAATGTGAAAATATTCCAAAAATTTATGATATATATGAAGACGAAAGAAAAATAGATATTATAATGGAAGAATGTAAAGGGGGAAATTTATTAGAAAGAATAATAAATAAATTAAATAAAGGAAAAACTTTTTGTGAAAAAGAAGCAGGAGAAATTTTCCAACAAATAATAAATTCCTTAATTCATTGTCATAAAGTAGGAATATCTCATAAAGATTTACGTCCAGAAAATATATTATTTCTAAATGAAAATGAAGATGATATTCAAATAAAAGTGATTGATTTTGGTTTAAGTAAAATATTAGGAGAAATTCAATCAAGTAAAAAAGAAAAAATGGATAAAAAGCATTTTCCAAGTAAATTAGGAGATATTCATTATGCAAGTCCAGAAGTTTTGTTAGGAAATTTAGATGAAAGAAGTGATATTTGGGCTGCTGGAGTAATATTATATATAATGTTAACTGGAAATGCTCCTTTTATAGGTAATAATGATGCTGAAATTATGAAAGCTATTAATAAGAAAAAAGCTCTTTATCCTGAAGAATCTTTTAAAAATATTTCTGATGAAGCTAAAGACTTATTAAAACATATGATTTGTGATGCTGACAAAAGATTCAATGTTAATCAAATTATTGAACATAATTGGTTAGTTAAAGTTGTTCCTAATAGTGAAAAAGTTTTAGAAGATTTTAATCAAGATAATCTTAAGAAATATATTGAAGGTCCAAAATTAAAAAAAGATATTTTAATGTTTATTGTTAATTATTTAGGTGATTCTGAGATTCAATTATTAAAAGAAATCTTTACTGAAATGGATGTTAATAAAGATGGTACTTTAACTTTACAAGAATTTAAAGATGGTTTAATGAAATTAACAAATGAAGATATAGTTTCAAAAGCAGAAGAATTCTTTAATGAATTAGATTTAAATTCTGATGGAAGATTTGATTATAATGATTTTATTATTAATTCTTTAGATAGACATTTACTTTTTATGGAAGATAAATTATTTATGGCTTTTTGGATGATGGATAGGGATGGAAGTGGAAAATTAAGTAAAGAAGAAATTAAACAGGCTTTAGGTTTAGATTGTGATATTCCTACTATGGAAAAAATTATTTCTCAATATGATTTAGATAGAGATGGAGAAATTGATTATTTAGAATTTTTGAATTTAATGTTGTATCCTCTTCCAAAAGAAGAAGAAGCAGAAACTGTAAAAAAGAAAAAATAAATTTTTTATTTATATTTTTAAACATGAAATTTTTAATATGATTTTTTAGAGCATGAATGAATTTACATAATTTTGTTTTATATGTTAAATTAAATATAATTTTTTCTGTAAATTTAAACAAATATTAATAATTTTCCAATGTTTTAAATGTAAAATAAAATTGTCTTGGGTTTAATATATAAATTCATAATCAATATTAAAAAAATTGGGATAAATTGAAATAATATTAATTACTATAAAAAAAAATTTCTTGTTTTAAAAAAACTTGAAATTGTTTTAGTTTATTAAATAGAATTGACTAATTCATTTTTACACTCTTTCCATTAATTAAATAAATAATTAATATATTTTCTCTTTTTTTGGCTGTTTAATTAAATTTTATTCTTTAAATGTAAATAATTATCTTAAACAATTCGTTTACATAAAGAAAATAATTAAATATAATAAAATTTTAAACTTAGAATAAAATATATATCTTTATTTATATTTAATTTTTATGATTGATTTTTATTTTCTTCTTCTACTTTTGTTTCTTCATTATTACCTTCCTTATCAGAATTATCAATATCTATAGAAACATTATTTTCACCTAACTTCATAGCAAGAACTTCTTCATCAACAACTAAATTTTTTAAATTTTCTAATCTTTTTTGTAATTCTTTAATTTTTTTAACTTCATCTTGTAAAATATTAGTTAAATTCATAGTATATTCTTTTAATTCACTTTCAGGCTTTTGAACATCTTTTAAATAACTCATTTCTTTCTTAATATTTTCAACCATATTATTAATATGTTCTTGATGATTATTAATTAACATATCTTCTTCTAATAAAATAGTATCTATTAAATTTTCATGTTCATTTTTTAATATTTCTGCTTCTTCTTCATTATTAATTTGATAATTTTCATATTTTGAAATATATTCATTAGAATTAATATTATTAAAACTAGCAAAAGAATTTTCTTGATTTTGACTACTTTTTGGTCTTTTTCTCTTATTAAAGGTATGATTATGCAGATTATTATTTTCTAAATTAATTTCAACATCGCTATTATTATTATTACTATTAAAATTAGATAATTTATTTTCATGATTTTTTGCAGTAAAAGTCTTCTTTACTTTTTTTCCATTTTTTGTACTAATCATATCACTAATTTTAGCAACTTCTCCATTTTTACTTTGAAAAGAGAGTTTTCCATTAATATTATTATTACCATTCCCAGTATTATTTTTTTTCAAAGTTACATTATATTTAATAGTTTTATTATGTTGTCTAGGCATCATTAAAGCATCAGCAAGTAAATCTTCTTTAGTTTCATTTTTATTATTTTTTTCATTGCCTTTTCTCAATTCTTTAACTCGATCTGCATATCTCAAAGTATTTAAAGTATTTTCAGAGCAAGATAAACAAGGACTAATATTAGCAATCATTAAAGTAAGACAATTACCAATGAAAGAATCTCTTAAAACTAAAGTTAATTTACTTCCTCTAAAAGGTTTATGTAATTTTCCTTGATCTAAAGCTCTAATACATTCTTTTAAAGCTAATAAACTTTTATTAATTTCAGCTCCATCAATTTTAGTTTGTTTATTAGTATCAATAGTATCAACAGCTCTTTCAGAACCTGCTAAATCAACAAAAGTTATTTTTCCTTTTGAATTTTCATCTTCATCAAATAATTCTATATTTAATATAGCATGACTTCTACTTGAATCATCATTAGCACCAGTCACTCCTGTAGTACGGGATTTTAATCCAAATTCAATAATATCTATTAAATTTTTCATGTTTGATATTTGTTTTTGATTCAATCCAACAATATGAATTTGGCCTTTACCATCTTCTCTTATTTCTAAAGTATTTTTATTATTTAATAAATCAAATAATTTATTACAGTATATTTCATAGAAAGAAACATAAATTTCATATTTTGAATATTCTTGTTTTTTTAAATAATTAAAAACTTCTTTTGCACTTAATAAATATAATCCTTCACTTGGATTATCTTTTGAATAAGGATTTCCCATCATTGTATATGTTTTCCCAGAACCTGTTTGTCCATATGCAAAACATGATATTTTTGTTTGGTTTTCAAATACTGATTTTATCATTGGATGAACTGTTTCTTTATATATTTTTTCATTTGTAGAATTTTCATCAAATACTCTGTCAAAAACAAAATAATGCTCTTCTATATATTTTGTTAAGTCTAATTTATTTCTATTTTTTTAAAAAGGTTATATTATATAATTTAATTATTTTTATTACTTTAGTTCTTTTACTACTAAGGATGTTTCACTTTTCGTTTCTAAAATGTCTATGTCATTCTTTTCTATTTCTTTTTTACTTGGAGGACGTTTTCTTACACAAACTCTTATTTTTGGAATTATTTTTTTGGATTCTTTTTCGTTTTCCATTTTTTATTTTTTACTTTTTTTATTTAATTCAATATTAAATAAAATTCATAAAAAATTTAAATTTTTTAAATAATATAATTTTTAATAACTTAAAAATAATTTTCATTGATTATGTTTTTCAAGCATTAACCTAATACCTTGAGGAATAAAAATCCATCCAAAACCATTATTTTGATCATTAAATTTATCTTTAAATTCTTCATAAGTGAAATCTTCTTTATCAAAAAAGTTTTGATTGAAAAATTGAAGTAAATTTTCACAATCAGCCAATTCACTAGTTCCAATAGCTTCTCTTAATTCATCATTACTTAAAGGTTTAAATTTATTTGAACTTTTAGCCACTTTAATTCTTGCTGCAATAATAGCATAAGAACTCAGAATAAATAAAGTTAAAAGAAAATCATCTAATTCTTCACTTTTAGTAAATTTATCATCTGTCGAAAAAATATCAAATAATATCTTTATTTTTCCTATATTTGAAGATAAACAATATAATATTCCCATTCCTAAAATATTTCTTCTTAAAATTCTATTTGGATTATTTTCTTTATAATGTTGATTTAATTTTTTTACTAATGAATTATATACTTCTCTCATTCCATCTAAACTTATTTCTTTCAAATCTTGTTCTTTACCTATTATTTCATATACATCTTTTGATTTCATTATTTTATTTTCTATAAAA
Organism: Isotricha intestinalis; assembly: GCA_023807065.1. Classification (NCBI taxonomy): domain Eukaryota; phylum Ciliophora; class Litostomatea; order Vestibuliferida; family Isotrichidae; genus Isotricha; species Isotricha intestinalis. The sequence continues at coordinate 12,880 of JAJJLU010003523.1, forward strand.
CTTTGAAATTCATCAATCGACATATTTTTATATAAAAATTCATCTTTCGATGAAAATTTACTTTTTAAAGGTTCTTCAAAAGGTAAAGTTGCTGTTTCTGGAGAAAAATTTTCTAACATGTTTATAAATTCTATTAATGTTATAAATGTAAAAATATTTTGATTTGTTTCTAATTTAAGAACATATTTGTCGTTCACAGATTTATAATATTTAAAATCTATTTCTTTTTCATCTGGAGCTAATGCATTAAAGGCTTCTCCTCCTTTTGAACCACAACATCCACAATTACAACATTGACCCATTTTTTTATAATTGAAAAATAATTAAAAAAATTGTAAATTTCAATAAAAATTATTTAAAAAATTCAATATAATTTTTTATCACTTAAAAATTTCAGAAAAAAATCTCCATAAAATACTCTCTTTAATATACTAACAAATAACTCACCCTTAAAAATTCAAAAAAATAACAATTATTCAATTTCAAAAAAAAATGTGTATTTCTTCTATAAAATAATATTGAGTAATTAAGAAAGTAAAAAAAGGAATTCAAAACAAATGATTTTATTTATAATGTAAAAAATATATTTATATTTCAAAATACTTATTATTTAATTTCTCCTTTATTTTACTTTTTTTTTAATTAAAATATTCAGTATAAAAATCACTTTAAAAAAGAATTCTTTTTTGATTTATTTCTTTTTCTTCTTTATTAATTTATTGATTCTCATCTTTTTCATCTTCTAAAATAACTTTTATTTTTATTATTATTATTATTCTCATTCTCAGAATTATTATATATTATAAAATTTATTTGTATTCATTTTATTTATTATATTGATTTTCTTCTTTTATTATTCAATTTTTAAAATTATTTCATAAGAGTTTTTTCTTCTTTTAGAAAAGTTTTTCTAGAAACCTTCAAATTTTATTTCTAATTCATGAAACAATAATATTTTTTATTTGAAAAGTGAAAAAATTTTTGAATGTGAATAATTAATTTTTCAAAATTAGGAGGCAAATTAATTTATATTTCTTATTTTTTAAAATTATATATTTTAAATTATCCAATTTAGATTTAAAGTGAGTTATTATTAATTAATTTTTTATGATTTTAAAACAAACAATTAATTTAAAAAAATAAATAAAAAAAATAAAAACAAAAGTGGATTCAAAAAGGAAAAAACAAACAATAAAAGAATCAAAATACTTTTCGAATTTAATGATAGATGATTTTTTTTCTACTCCAAAATATTCAAAGATAGATAAAGAATCAAAAAAAAGAATAAAGCCAATATTCTCAACACAAAAATCAGAAAATACAATGAGTATATCGAATTTTTCTCCAGATGAAAACACTCAAACAATAAATAAAATACCAATAACTCAACAATCAAATCATTTAATAACATATGATAATAATTTTCAAGAACAAAGAAAAGAAATTTATTTGGCTTTGACTTTAGAAGAAAAAATAAATTTAACATATAATTTAATAACTTTAAATAGAGCTAATTTAATTACTTATATTTCTAATGAAAGATTAACTAATCCTGCAACAGATTCAAATGCCTTTCATTATTATTTAGATTATTTTTATAATTTTTTACTTTTATTTTTATTATTATGTAAAAATAAAGATTATAAAGATGCTCAAATTACAATTAATCATTTATTAAAAGAAATGAAATTTGGATTTAATATTGATGGTTATATTAAAACAAAAGTGAATTCTTTAAATGAAAAATATTCTGATGATATTATTGATTATATTAAATTTATTTCTTGTTTGGTTCAATGTACTTATAAATTAGGAAAAAATCATTTATATGAAACAATATTACTTTCTTATATTGAAATTATTGAATCTATTCAAGATAATAAATTATTTTTATCTTATTTATATTTTTATACTGGAAATATTTTAGTTGAATTAGATTATTTAAAATGTGCTTTTATGACTTATGATTATTCTCTAAAATATTTAAATGAATATGCTAGATTATTAAAAGCTCAAAAAATGCAAGTTTCTATTTTATATAATAAAGGATTATTATCTTATGTTATTTCTGATTCCAATTTACCAAAACCTATTTCTTTAATTTATGAAGCAAAAAAATTAAAATTAAAATTAATTGAAGAAAATTCAAAAAAAAAAATAAAAGAAACTAAAAATAGTAATAACACAAGTTCAGAATCAAAATATGATAAAAATAAAAACATTCAATTATTTAAAATATATATGACTTTATTTGAATTAGATTATAATAATTCAAACTTAGATGTGGTGTCAGAATATATTAATTATTTCACTGAAAATTCAGTTTTATTGTCTGAAAAAGATATTGAGAGATTAAATTTTATATTTGAAAAAATGGATAAAAATGTATCAAATATTCAATTGAATATTAATGTATTGAATTCTCCAAAAAAATCAGATTTAGAAAATAAAATTCAAACTCCAAAACTAAATTCACCTCAAATAATAAATAGTAAAAATAATATATTGTTCAATACCTATAATCCAGCACAAGAAGAACAATTTATAGATTATGTTTTATCAAAAAATAGAAAATCAAATATTTCAAAAGAAATAGATAAATATGAATTTGAAAAATTCTTTTTATTTATGACTAAATTATCTGCTTATCAAATAGAATTATTAAATTTACATCAACCTTCAATAAAATCATTTAAAAAATTTTGTTCTTTACCAATATATTTTTCAAATCAATTCAAACAATCATTATCATATGAGCAATTAACTTTATTAAATAATATAAAAGTATTAACTTTAAAAAGAAAAGCAGTTTTAAAAAAAGTATCTCAACAAATAACATTAGAAAATTTAGATTTATCTCATTTATATCAACAAGAAACAAATTATAATTCTTTAAATCATTTAAAAAATGTAAAAAATATAAATTTTAAATTATCTCAATTTGAAAATATAAGATCTCAAAATATATTAAAAGAATCAGTTCCAGTTATAAATCCAAAAAAAGAATTTGGTAATTTAATAAGAAGTGATTCAATTCCAGAATTTATTTATCAAAATAAAATTCCTTATGATAGTATAAAAGCTAGTTTAAAAAAATATTTAAAAAATAATCCTAATCTAAAATATAATTTTGAAGATATTTTCAAAGATTCTATTGTTGTTGATTTATTAAATAAAATGAAATTTAAAGAAGTTAAATTATTAAATGAAAATCCTGATTGGTTAATTGAAATTTTAGTTGAGTTTAAAGAAAAAAAAGAAGAAAATATTATTTCTCAAATTTCCAAACCTGAAATTAAACAAGATGTTTCTAAAGATATTATTAAAAAAAAAGATGAAGAAAGTGTTTTTGAAAAAGATGAAGATAGTATTTCTGAAAAAGAAAAAAAATCAATTGATTTAATTGATGCTTTAAATCTTAAAAAAAATGATTAAATTTTTTTTTTTAGGTTTAATTTAATTATTTTATTTATTGTATTGTAAAATTAAAAATAATCATAAAGTATTATCAAATAAATTTTTTTTTCTTTCAATGAAAAATAAGTTTTATTTAATTAATTATTATATTAATTTATGCATTAAAATCCTTATTTTATATTTATTTAGATCTATAAAATTAATTTCTAAAGTAAAAGAAAATGGGATGCATAATAGGAGGAAATATAAAAAATTCAAGTATAAATATTGATCAAGACCCAATATTAACCTCTAAAAGAATAAAACAAACATTAACAATACATAACTTATTTGAAAATCCACCTTCAATTTCTTCATCAATATTAAATCCTATAAATAATAATAATAATAACCAAAGAAAAAGTTTGTTTTGTGATAAAAAAATAAATTCAAATAATAATTTAGTAAAAGCAAAAACAAATTCTTCAACAATATTATTAAATTTCTCAATGGAATTAATAATGAAATTTTCAAAAGAATTGAATGAAAATTATGAAATAATTTCAATATTTCAGAATAATTTAAAAAATTTAAAAGATGAAACAATTAAAATTACAAAAGAAGATCCTTTACATGCAATTTTTTCTTTTGGAGGAGAAATAAAGGGAAAAATAAAGAAAGATAATTCAAGTTCTTTTCAAAGTTCAAATTTAGATGAATTTGAAGAAGTTGATTATTTATTTGATGAAGAAAATATTCAACCCCATCAATTTGATATTGAATTTGATGAAGGTAAATATTATATTAAAGGGTATGATGATGGAAGTGGAATTTTTTTAAGAATTGATAAAAAAATAAATATTGGATTTGATGAAAAATATATTTTTTTATTCAATAATAAATCTTTTATTAATTTCCAAATTAAAGAAGATAATAATTTAGTTTATATTGAATATAATGGTGAAAAAAAAGGAGAATTTAATTATAAAGAAAATAATATTATTTTAATTGGAAGAAGCCAAAGTTGTAATGTTGTGTTAAATAATGAAGAAGGAATTAGTAGAGTACAATTTAGTTTTTATTATGATACAATTAATAATGAATTTTATATATTTGATGGTTTATATGATGAAGATGAAAATAAATGTAAATGTTCTACTAATGGAATTTGGCTTTTAATTAATAACAAAATATTAATTAATAAAGGTATGTTATTTAAAACAGGAAAAACTTTAATATTGTGTGAATTAAAAGAAAATTTATAATTATAAAGTAATATAAATTCGTGTTATTTGTACTATTTTAATTTTTGTTATTAAAAGTATATTATACTTATATAAGTTAAGAAAAGGTTAGTTGATAATTTAATTTTTATTTCTTTATTTTTATTTCAATAAATATAAGAATAAAAGTATTTATAATATCTCTTTTAAGTATTTAATTTTTTTTAATAATATTTTTATCATTTTTTTTTCATATCTTATTTCATTATTTTTATTTTATATTTGTATTATTACTTTTATTATTTGTTCATTATTTGTATTAAACTTAAAGGTAAATTTACTTTTAATTCTTATATATAATTATTAATCTTAACTTTTTATTATTCTTTTATTTCATATATTGTAAATATATAAATGTATTGAGATTTTGATAAATCATTTAAATTTTTTGCAATATTTATTTTTCTTTCCTTTTTTTTTTTGTTAATAAATTTTCATCGACTATTTTTCCCAAAATTTGTGGTCCGTCAAACACAGAATTACTTTTGGATGTGAATTCATAAATTTGCCATAAATATGTCAGTAATATATTACCTTGATAAGAAAATAAACCAATAATATCATTCTTATTTCTTAAAAAGTCAAATTCAGAAAATTCACAATAATAATTATATATTAATGTTAAATTTTTTGAAGAAAAAACATTGATTATTTTTTTTTAAAATATTTATTATTTGTTTAATTTCTGTTTTTTTTAAATAATGGTAATTCTCATCTTCTAATAATTTTCTTCTGATTAATTCATAAGATTGATAATCATAATTAAAATCATTGCTTCTTTTTCTATGAACAAACTTCTCTTCAATAAATCTTATAACATCACTTTTTTCAGATATTTTCTTTTCATTTTTATATTTTAACTCTTTTCCATTTAATAAATCATTTACATTTATTTTTTCTTCTTTTTCATTCATAACACTCATTTTTTTATATGAAAAATAAATAAAATCTATTTTATCATTCTTTAATTCTTCTATTATGTCCTCTTTTTTAAATTCATAAGATAAAATATAATAAAAAAAAACTTTTACTATAATAATAGAGTAAGTATTTTCAAAATATTTTTTAATAGTTAAACTATCAGTAGTATATTGAAATAAAGTTTTGATATTTGATTTTTTATGATGAGTAATTTGAAATAAAATTAAATAAAATGTTTTATCTTTATCATTAGAATTACAATGTATTAAAATGGCAGAATCAAATAATGTATTAGATTGATTTTTAGGTTGTATATAATAATTTATATTTGAATTTGTAATTAAATTTTTTGAAATATCATCAAGAATTTTTTTATTATAATTTAAATAATCATAGTTATTATCTTTTATTAATTCATATATATCTAATCTATCATATTCATTTTCATTTACTTTCTTCACTTCTGAAAAACTATTAATATATCTATTTTCAATTTGACCAAATATTTTTTTTGAACAAATTGCATAAAAAAATTTTCTTTCTAAAAAATAACTTAATGCTGAATAAGATAAATTGCTTATATTAATTTCTTTAGAATTTTCGGTTTCTAAAATAATTTTATTTATAGTAATTCCTATAAAAGGAAATGCAAATTTACAAATAAACTTATTTGAACGATATTCTTCATCTAATTTAAAAAAATGATTGTCTTCTTTATTAATTTCTTCTACAATTAAATATTTTATTGGATATTTTTTAATAAAGTTAATTATTTGATATGATTCAATTGTTTCTCTGTTTAACACTAAATTATTTAATTCAATTAATTCTTCAATTACATTTATTTTATTTTCTCTTTGATTTTTATTGTTATAATATTCTATTATTTTTTTTTTTATTGATGTATAATTTTCATCTAAAAAATTTTTGTCTATTTCACGACTAATTTTCCAATTATTTTTTAAAGTATGAATACATAATTTATTAAAATATTTTGGATTGAAATTAAATAATTTTAAAGTATTTATTGTAATTTCATTATTTTTTTGGATTGAATCATCTATTAAAATTAATTTACTCAAATAAAGAATTTTTTCCTTTTTTTCATATATATTTTTATATTCAATTTCTTTTTTTGAATATTTTTTAGAATAAGGACATTCTGTAAAATTAATAATTTTGAAATGTTCTTTTTTCACACTTTTTTTTTTACAATATTGTCTTCATTTTCATAAAAATTTTTTTGGTGAAAAAAAATTCGAATTTTTTCAAAATCATTATCAGAATCTATTTCAATGTTTTGCTTAAAATCTATTATTTTTATTGCTTTTTCATAATCATTGATTAAATAATCTTTATTTTTATTAAACATATTTGAATTTTCAGAATATACTTCATTTTCAATATATCTAGAAAATTTAGATATTAAAAATAATTTTATATCATAATCATTTATTGAAGAAGATATAATAATTTTAAAAAAACTTGGTTTTTCATCTATTAATTGTTTTATTTTTTCAATCTTATTATTTATATCAAATTTCTTATTATATTGATCAATAATAATAACACAATGAAGACATTCATTTGATTTTACAAATTGTTCTAAAGAATCCCAGAAATTTAAATTTTTATATTTTTCAATATATTGTGTAAATAAAATAAAATCATCTTTTTGTTTTTTGTTTCTGACAATAAAAATTTTCATAATTTCATATTTAAAAAGTTGAAAAGATAATTGGGGATAATTTTTCATTGTTTGTAAATTAAAATATAAAATTGGTTTAGTATTTTTTAAACATGAATAAAATAATAATGAAAAAGACTTTCCTATACCATCAATTCCCATTATATAAAATATTGGTGAGTTTTCTTCTTCATAAATGAAATCATCAATCATTTTTAAAAAACTATTTCTTTCCTTATTTAAATAAATATTAATTTCTTTTGATTGATGATGAAAAATTTTTCCAAATAAAGGATGTAAAAAATCTACTTCAATTATATATTTTCATCAATAAAATTTTTATCTAATCTATCATAAAGTTTTAAAAAATATTCATCTACAATTATTTTTTTTTTTAGCTTTATTATTTTATTTTTTCCAAAAATAATATTTTCAAAGTTTATTTTTTTATTTTCATTATAAAATTCATAATTTTTATCTAAAATTTTAAGGCATAATTTTAAAATTGAGAATTATAAACTGTAAATGAATTATTATTTTCATCAATGAATATTATTGGTTCTTTTTCTATTATTATATTAAAAGAAATTATTTTAATTTTTTCTCCATCATAAATATATTTTATATCTTCATCATCATTTTTAATCACTTGTATTTTGTTTGTTTCTATGTTCCTTTGATTGTTAAAATGTGATAATATTTGTTCAGCTATTTCAAAATAATTTAATTTAAATGTTTTAAAAACAAATGGAGGATTTGAAAAATCTATCATTTTATTTTTAAACGGAAATGACAATTTATTTATAATTAGGTAGTAAAAGATATTTTTTAATAAAATTTTTATAAATTTGATTACATGAAATATTAAATAAATTGAAATTTATGAATATTTTAGAATTAGATTATAATTCTAGACAATTTAAAAAGTACTTAATAAATTAATATTTATTTTATATTTAAATTTTAATTATTTAAATACTTTTAATTATTTTTCTGGTTTGAATTTTATTTAAATTTTTTTTAAACATTTCATTTCTGATAAAAATATAAAGAATAACGAAATTAAATATAAAAATAATTTATCGTTAATTTAATTTAATTTAAACTTTGAATGTCAATGGAGAATTTTGAAATAATAAAAGATATAGGAAGTGGAAGTTTTGGAGTTGTATTTTTAGTAAAAAGGAAATTAGATTCAAAAATATATGCATTAAAAAGAGTAAACTTAACAAATTTAAGTTCAAAAGAAAGAATAAATTCATTAAATGAAATAAGATTTTTATCATCAATTTCTCATCAAAACATTATATCATATAAAGAATCATTTTATGAAGAAAAAACTGGATTTTTAAATTTAGTTTTAGAATATGCAAATGATGGTGATTTACATAGTAAAATATTTCAACAGAAAAATAAAAAAGAATATTTAAAGGAAAAAATAATATGGTCAATTTTCATTCAAATATTAAAAGGATTAAAAGTATTACATGATAATAATTTAATGCATAGAGATTTAAAGAGTGCAAATATATTTATAATGAAAAATGGGATATGTAAATTAGGAGATTTAAATGTAGCAAAATTATATAATGGAGATATATTAAATTCTAAAATGGGAACTCCATGTTATGCAGCACCAGAAATTTGGAATAACAAACCATATAATTTTAAAAGTGATATTTGGTCTTTAGGAATTATTTTATATGAATTATGTACTTTTAATTTACCTTTTTATGGTAATGATTATAAGGAAACTTACAAAAAATTAATAAGAGGTTTTTATAATAATATTCCCAATCATTATTCTCATGAATTAAATATTATTATTAATATGTTATTACAATTTAATCCTAATAATAAACCTACTTGTAATCAAATATTAGATAATTATATTATTAAAAAAAAATTAAAAGTATTTTCGGTTTTTTTGGAGTTAATTAAAAAAAGGAAATTTCTAATATTTGACCTAATAAAATTAAATGTTTTAAAAGTAGTAAAGATATTATTAAATTACTTCCTAAATTTAAAAATTATAAAAATGAAATAGGAAAAGCTTTTCTAAAAATGATAGAATTATTTATAATAATAATAGTTCTTTTGATATTTTTAGAATATGGATATTCATACTTTTCAAAAAAATAATGATGAAAATAAAGAAAATGATAAAAAACAAATTATAATAATAATATAAATTAAATTTATCTAATTTTAATAATAATAATGTTAATATAATGGGTAGTATGTTCTATGGCTGTTCTTCTTTAACTTCTTTAAATACAAAGGATGAAAAAATATTAAAAAAATGGAAAAATTAAATAAAATTCTTTAGATAATTCAAAAAAAAATTTAAAAAAAAAATTTGATTTTTGGAACTTCTTTTTTGTTATTTTTATTTTTGTTTTTTTTCTTAGAAATGAAAATGATCAATTAGAAGTTTGTTGTAATATTTATTATGATCCTTGGAAAAGTAAAGATTATTTTATTCAATGTATTTGTGATGTTGATGAAAATATTCAACCTGTTCAAGAAATTCAAGATGAAGAAATTGTTGATATTTTTAAAGTTCAAATATGAAATTTAATTGATTTTATTACTCAAAAAGATGAAAAAGAAAAGTATGCTGTTTCTGCTGAATTATATATGTTTGCTTGTGATTTATATTGTAGTGAAAATATTAAAAAAGTCGAAGTTGATTTGATGAAAAAATAATTTGTTTATTTTTTATCCTTTTATTTTGGTTATTTTTATTTATTTGTTTTTAAATTTAAATTCATGAGATTAAATTAATTTTTATTAGATTATTTAATTTATAATTTAAATATCAAATGTTCGTTTTTTTAATTTTCTAAAAAAAACATTTATAGACTTTAAAATTGATTTAAATTCTTTATATGGAATTTGGACATCAATATCAGAATTTGTTAAATAATTTTGACTTTTAATTTGAATATATTGTTTTAAAAATATCTGTTTTAAATTAATCATCTGTATTAAAACTTCCTATTCGTAGATAAAATATTAGAGTCTTATATTTTTTTATTTTTTTATTTATTTTATATTTTTTTATTTTTGTAAAATATAAGGTTTCGAAGTGTTAAATTAATAAATTTTAAGAAATATAACGAAAATTAATTATTTTAAATGATTGAAAATTTTTATTTAAAAAATGAGTACAAATAAAAAGAATAATATAATAGAAAATGAAGAAAAAGAAGGAGAACAAGGATATGATGTTATATTACCTGAAAGACCAGAATTAAAAAATCGAAAAATCCAAAAATTAAAATTTTTATGTCCTCCATCAAATTTACCATATCATCCAAATACACTTTTTTTTTATTATGATCCAAAACTTAATAAAAATCCACAAACAAAATTAAAAATAATAGATTATGAAATTAAAGAAAGAAAATTTATGGTTTTATATAAAGCATATCAAAATTTACCTTTATGTTTAAGTGAACCAATGAAATATAATAATATAATAAGAACAAAATTATTTGATAACACAAATATAATTTGGAAATTATTAAAACAAGATAAAATGTTTCCATTATTAAAAGAATTAAATAAATACCAAAAATATAATCATTTTCCAATAACATGGCAATTAAGTCGTAAGGATAATTTATATAATAATTATAAAAAATTACAAATAAAATTTCCAAATGATTTTAAATATATGCCTGAGACATATGTGTTACCGAAAGATAAAGAAATATTTACTTTACAAATTCAAAATTATGAATTAAACAAAAATAATATTTGGTTATTAAAACCAGTTGCTTCTTCAAGGGGAAGAGGAATAAGAATATTAACAAATTTTAACGATATTCCTGAAAAAACTATTATTACTCATTATATTAGTAATCCTCATTTAATTAATAGAAAAAAATATGATTTGAGATTATATGTTTTAATTACTGGTTATACTCCTTTAAAAATTTATTTATTTGAAGATGGTTTAACTAGATTTTGTTCTGAAGAATATAATTTAGATGAAAGTAAATTAAATGATAAATATATTCATTTAACTAATTATTCTATTAATAAAAACAATGAAAATTTTGAAAAAAATGATGATACTGAAAAAGAAGAAGGTAATAAATGGAGTATATTAGCATTTAAAAAATATTTAAAAGAGAAGAAAATAGACTTTAATAAGTTATGGAAAAAAATAAAAGATATAATAATAAAGACTATATTATCAATAACAGATGAAGGGATTCCTATAATTAAATTATTTAATTTAAGTTCAGTTAATTTATTTGAAATATATGGTTTTGATATTTTATTAGATAGTTTTTTAAATCCATGGTTAATGGAAGTTAATTTGAATCCAAGTTTAAACTGTGATAGTGAATTAGATTTAAAAATAAAATCTAAAGTATTAACTGATATATTTAATATAATTGGTATAATTCCTTTCTCACATGATGGTAAATTTAATATTATGGAGAAAGAAAATAATTATAAAGATTCTATCAGTGAAGCTGTTAATGAAAGCTTACATGAATTTGCTAGACCAAGTGGAGGATTTGAAAGGATATTTCCTTTAAAAGATAATATTAATTATTATTCTAAATTTTTGGAAAAGCCTGAAGGAGAAAATAAAGCTCTTTGGAATATTATGCAAAAATAATATTTATTTTTAGATTATGAAATCTTTTTATTATTATTTTTATTATATTTCTAATTGTTTTTTTTTGAGATTTTGAGATTTTTTTTTAATTTTGAATTTAAATTTTAAATAAATATTTTTTTTTCAATAGTTTAAAAAATGGATGGTAATATCAAAGAAAAAGTTAATAGTTATGAAAGTATTTTAGGTAATTTAGATCAAAAAATATTTGATTATCAAAAAACTTTAAATAAATTTCCTAATAATGATAATTCAAAAATAGCAAAATTAGATACAACAAATGACAATTTTAAAATTGAAAATAAAACATTTTTTGATTTGATTTCTAAATACCAATTAGATAATTCAAATCTTCAATATGAAAATTTTTATCTTAAATCACAAAATAAATTTCTTGAAGAAGAAATTAAAAATATTAATCAAAAAAATGATATAATAAAGAAGAAATTAGAAGAATTTAGTGATAAACTTGAAAAAGTTGAACAAAATAAAGAAAAAAATTTAAAAGATTTAAATGATAAATATAGTAATTATTTTAATGAAATGAAAGAAGAAAACGATAATTTACTATTTAAACAAACAAAAAAATCAATGGAAACTTTTGTAAAAAATAATAAAAGTTTATTTGATAATTTTAGAATTAATTTAAATTTAAAATCAAATAATAATATATATGACTTCAAAATATTTGAAAATCTAATATATAAATTAATAGAAGAAAATAAGAAATTAAACAATAAAATAATTGAATTAAATTCTATTATAAAAAATAATGATTTAAATGAAATAAAAGAAAAAATTGAAAATAAATTTCCTTCAGAATTAATAACATCTATTCCAACAAAAGAAAATACAATAAATACAGAAAAAGTTAATCAAAAACCTGTAATTCCGAAATTAAATTATGAACAAATAAATAATAATAATATTATTAAATTAAAAAATAAGAAAATTGATAATCAAGTATTAAGTAACATTGAAAAAAATATAAATTTTAATTTAAATAAAATAGTAAATGATAAAAATAATGGTACAAGAAATCTTTTACCAAAAAATATAATTTCACAATTAAATGAAACTGGAGATAATCCTTTATTTACTTTAAAATCTAAAATTGAAATGTTAGAAAATATACTTAAAGATGCAAATACTTCTCCAAATGATAATATAACAGAGTCCGTTTCTTATTATACAAGTAAACAAAATAGAAATTTTAACACAGAATATTAATTTAATTTTTTTTATATATTTTAATTTTAAATAAAATGGAAAGAATCAAATTTTTATTGTATTAAATTATTTGAAACATAATCTTTATGAAAATTATAATTATTAGTATTATAATTATTATAATTATTTTTTCATTTATAGTATCATTAGATAAAATTTTTTGGGTATTATCTTTATAATTTGATTCTTATTGTTTTTTAAAACAATTATTTATTTTATTATTTAAATTAAAGGTATTTATTATATTATCTTTTTTTCACTTATATTCTTTAGCTATTTGATAATTATTACATTTATTTTTATTTTTATTAGAATATCATTATTAAAATTTTACTTTTTCTTCTTTGTATTGGAATTGTAATAATAAAATTATGAACAACAGTTTATAAGAGATAATGAAAAGTCTAAAAAAAATAAATTAACCATTTTAATTTTAAAACTAAATAAATAAATAAAAAATTAAAAATTATTCATTTTCTTCAATAGTAAAATTAGTTTTTTTTTTCTTATTTCTTTTAACAACAGGTTTACTTATCATTAAATCTTCAATACTTTTTAAATTATTAATTTGAGTATTATTATCATTATTATTTTCATTATTATTATTATTTTGTTTAGTTAAAACTTTTTCTAATTCAGAAGCTTTTGCAGTAACTTCAACACTTTTATAAAAAGGATTATTTTGAGTTTTATTTTTTAACATATTTCTTGCTTTTAATAATCTTGCATTTAATCTATTTTTTTTTTCAGTTTCTTTTTTTTCTAATTCAATTTGTTCTTGAATTAAATCTTTTTCTTCTACTCCTTCTTTTTTTTCTTCTTTTATTTCTTCTTTTTTTTTGTCTTCTTTTTTTCCAACTTCAAACATTTTTATTTTATCTTCTAATGTTAATAATTTTGGTTCTTCTTTGTTTTCTTTTTCATCTAATGTATTTGAGGTGTAATTTTTTTTTATATTTATTGATTGTTCTAAAGTATTTATTGATTTTTTTTTGTTGATTAATTGATTTTCTGTTTCTTTTAATGGATCAAAATCTTCATTTTCTTCTTCTTCTCTTTCATTTATTTCTTCTAAGTTATCGTCTAAATTTTGGTCTTTTGTTTTTTTATTTAATATATCTTTTTCAATTGTTTGTTCTTCTTCTTTTTTTTCTTCTTTTATTTCTTCTTTTATTTCTTCTTTTGTTTCTTCTTTTGTTTCTTCTTTTGTTTCTTCTTTTATTTCTTTTTTTATTTCTTCTTTTAATTCTTTTTTTATTTCTTCTTTTATTTCTTTTTTTATTTCTTCTTTTATTTCTTTTTTTTCTTCTTCTTTTAATTCTTTTTTTATTTCTTTTTTTTCTTCTTCTTTTAATTTTTCTTTGATTTCCTCTTTTATTATTTCATTCTTTTCTTCTTTTTTTAATTCTGTATTTTTTAAATTATTATTTTGGCTTTTTCCTTTTTGTTTATTTTCATTGATCTTATTTTTAAAAACCAAGAACCCAATAAAAATAATAAGTAAAATAGTAACGAACAACTCAAAATTCATTAAAAAAAATTTATTTAAAAAAAAATAAATGAATTAAAAAAAATTATATTCAAAAATATAAAATCTTAATGCCCTTATAAATCAAATAAAATGGGTTGTTCCTGTGATAAAGGAAGTATATTTTTAAAAGAAAAAGAAAATGGATTTTCTCCATCAAGTACACTATCAAAATACCATAGAAATGATGAAGAAGATATTTTAATATTATCTGAAATGTTAGTTAACGAAAATAAAGGAGATGTATTAAAATATTATTCACCTATAGAAACAATAGGACAAGGATCTTTTGGAAAAGTATTTAAAGTAAGACAAAAATTAACAGGAAATATTTATGCTATGAAATTAGTTAGTAAAGACCAAGAAATGCAAAATGAAGGGAATAAAAATTTTTTAAATGAAATATATATATTAAGGAAATTATCACATCCAAATATATTAAAAATATATGAATATTTTTCAAATGATAAATATTGGTATTTTGTTATGGAATATGTTTCAGGAGGTGAATTGTATGATAAAATATGTGAAATGAATTATTATGATGAATATAAAGCAGCAATCATAATGAAGCAAATATTAAGTTGTGTTTCTTATTTAAATAAAATGGGTATTGTTCATAGAGATTTAAAGCCAGAAAATATGATGATGTTAAATAATAAAAAGAATGATTTAGAGATAAAATTAATAGACTTTGGTACTGCAACAGCAATTAAAAAAGGTAAGAAATTAAAAACTAAAATAGGAAGTCCATATTATATTGCTCCAGAAGTATTAAAAGGAAGTTATGGTATAGAATGTGATATATGGTCTTGTGGTATTATATTATATATATTATTAGTTGGTTACCCTCCTTTTGATGGCAAAAATACCAATGAAATTTTTGATAATATTCAAGGTGGAGAATTAGATTTAAAATCAAAAGATTGGTTAAAAATATCAAATGAAGCAAAAGACTTAATTAGAAAATTATTAGAAAAAAATCCTAAAAACCGTATTTCTCCCTTTGATGCAATGAAACATCCTTGGATAGTAAAATATTCAAATAAGAATATTAATATTAATGAAGATGAGAATTTTAATAAAATTTCTCTTAAAAATTGTTTACAAACTTTTTCATCAAAGCAAAAATTACATCAAGCTTCAGTTGCTTTTATAGTTCATCAAATGTCAAATACTAAAATGGTACAAAAATTAACAGAAATTTTTAAAGAATTAGATGAAAGTGGTGAAGGTTTATTATCTAAAGAAGAATTAAAGAAAGGTTATAAAAAATTTTTTTCAGATAATTTAACTGATAGTGAATTTGATGAAATTATGAAAACAATTGATCAAGATAAATCAGGTCAAATTTCTATTGAAGAATTTTTAAGAGCTACAGTAGATTATGAAAATTTAGTTAGTGAAAAAAATTTGAAATATGCTTTTGAATATTTTGATAAAGATCATTCTGGTTTTTTATCACCTGATGAAATTAGAGATGTTTTAGGTTTAACAGAACAAAATGAAGAAACTTCAAAATTAGTAAATGAAATCATTAAGGAAGTAGATACTAATGGAGACGGACAAATAAGTTATGATGAATTTAAAGCTATGATGAAATTAAATCAAGGATTAATTACTGGGAAAGATAATACAGATAATGATAAAAAAGAAAGTTAAGATTATTTTATTTTTTTGTATTCTATGTGTTATATGTATTAAATTTTTATATTGCAATAAAAGAAGAAAATTAACTTATTGGGTGAATTATTATATTATGTATAATATTAATATTTTAATTAAAAAAATATTTTTTTTTCTTTTTATATTAAATGTGTGCTTATTCTGCAAATGATTTTTCTCAATTTTCTCCTTGTAATTTAAAGAAATTATCAGCTCCTGAAATTATAGATAATTACCTTGAATATAGGAAAAATAAAGATAATCCATATTTAAAAAAAGGAACTAGTTTAAATGACTGTTATAATTCTTTATTAACTAATGAATCAACTTTAATGGATTCTTTTTCTTTAAAACCTAAATTTTTAAGAGATACAAAAACCGATATAACAACAAAATATAATAATTTTATAGAAGATATACAAAATGATAAAGATAGAAGACTTAATAAATATAATTTAAATAGAATGAAAAATGTGGATGTTTTAAATATAAGGTATCAAGATACTAATACTAATTTTCATTTTTTAAGTACTTTACCTAAATTTAAAGATACCACTCAATATAATAATAAAGCTAGAAATTTTTATTCTATGGATTTAGCTCCTAATAAAGGTTCTTGGAATATCGGAACTTCTACAAAAGTTTGGGAATATAGAAATAAATTTGATAATAAGTTTAATTTTTAATTTTTTTTTTAAGATTTTAGTAGTTTTTTTTATTAAATTATATATATAAGAATTGAGTTTTGTTTTTCAAATTTTTTTTAAAGCATTTTTTGATATATATTTCATATATTATTTTAATCTGAATGGCAAAAAATAGATAAATTATATATAATATCATGTTAAAAAGAGGAAATTATAGATAATTATCAAAGGAAAATAGAGAAATTATTAAATAAAGTAAAAGCAAGACTCTAATGAAAGTAAATAATCATGTTCCAAAAAAAATATAGTAGAAGAATTGAATATAATTTAAAAGAATTTTCAAATATTTTTAAATTAATCAAAAGGAAATTGATTAAAAAAAATTATTTTTTTTAAATTCGGAAAGAACAGAAATATATTAAAAGATATAATGTGAATAAATGGTTATTATATTATATTTAAAAAATATAATAAGATTTTAAAAATATTAAAACCTAAAGTTTTGAAATAAAAAAGTAAAAAATAATCAAAATAAATTAAATAAAATAGACTCTAAAATATATTTACACTAAAATTTTTACATTAATTTAGGAAATTACTTGAAATGTTTTCTGCTTTCTTCGTTGCTTCTTCTTTATTTTTACAACCATCAATATCAATGATATTAATTTTATTTCTTAAAGATTCAATAGCAGGTATGATTTTTAAAACCTTCTAATCTTTTATGAACATAATTATTTCCCATTGCCATATCCTCTTTAAAATAATTTATAGTTATCATCAACTTTAAGATAAAATAATGAATAAATTGATAAATTACTTCCTATAATATCCATCCATTCATTGATATTTTTTTATTTTTGGAAAAGCTTCAATAATAAGTTATTCCGAAGGAAGATATTGTATTTTATCTTTAATACTATATGAATAATATCCCAATTATGAATTTTATTTCTTTAATATTGTTTGGGATTTTTGAAGATTTCCTGGTTTCCCAATTATACAAATTTCTTTTTTATTTTTTATAGAAGAATTTCCATCATCCCATTAATTTAATATAATTTAAAAAGTATAATTAAATCAAAAAAGTAAAAAAAACATTTAAAAATGTCAGGAGTATCATATCATTATTTATTAAAATATATAATAATAGGGGATCCTTCAGTAGGTAAAAGTAATCTTTTATTAAAATATGCTCATAATAAATTTACAAATGAATACCAAGCAACAATTGGAGTAGAATTTGGAGCAAAAAATTTAACAATAAACGGAAAAATATTTAGAATTCAAATATGGGATACAGCAGGACAAGAAAATTTTAAAAGTATAACAAGAGCTTATTATAAAAATTCAGTTTGTGCTATTATTGCTTATGATATTACTAAAAGAACATCTTTTGAAAATGTTCAAGAATGGATAGAAGAAGTTAGAAGTCAATCACCTAAACAAATTTTATTAGTTTTGGTTGGAAATAAAATTGATTTAGAAAAAGAAAGAGTTGTTGCTATTGAAGAAGGAAAAAAATTAGCTCAAGAAAATGATATGATTTTTTTAGAAACATCAGCTTTAACTGGAGAAGGTGTTGATGATGTTTTTAATAAAAGTTGTCAGGATATTTATCAAAATATTCAAAAAAATTATTATGACTTAAGTGATGAAGCTTGTGGAATTAAAGAAGGAGAAAAAATTAGTGATAATATTGATTTAAGTGCTGATTATGAAGAAATGAAAAAGAAAAAGAAATGTTGCAATAAAAATTAAAAAATAAATTTCAAATATACTATTATAATTATATAAAAAATATATAATAATTTTTCGAAAAAATATTTAATATTAATTTATTATTTATTATTATTGTTTTATATGTTTGATAAATTTGAATTATATTTACCATGGAAATTTCAGAGGTTTCAAATAATAATTGGCTATCAATATTTGATATCATACATTTTGATGAACAAAATATTAAAAATCCAATAAGTGAACAAGAAAAAAAAGAGAAATGGGTTCCTGATGAAAAAGCAAATTATTGTTTTAATTGTAATAAAGAATTCTCAGCTTTATTTCAAAGAAAACATCATTGTAGAATTTGTGGTAATATATTTTGTAAAGATTGTGCTAATCAAAATATTAATCTTAAATTAAAACAAAATAATATTTGTATTAAAGTCTGTGATAATTGCTTTGAGACTTATAATAAATTTACTTCATTAATGGAAGATAATTTAACTCCTCATAAAGATTCAAAAAATAATATTGAAATGAAATTAAGTTTATTTTGTAAAACTTTTGATTTTTATCAAGATGAAGTTAAAAGATTTTCAGGAATGGATTTAGAAGAAGAAAAAAAATTAAAAATAAAAATCAATGAATCATTTGATATATTACTTAAAATTTTAGTATTTAATGTATTAAATCAAAATTTAGGTTTTGAAAAATCAAAAGAATGGACTAGTATAATATATTTATTAGTAAAAGAATCTATAATTTATTTAAGACCATCATCAAGATATTTAAATGATTCTCTTGAAATAAATGATTATATTAAAATTAAAATAATTGAAGCTGATAATAAAAAGAAAAGCCAAGTTATTCAAGGTTATGCTTTTCAAAAAAATGTAGCAAATAAAAAAATGAAAATTGACATTGATAATCCTACTATTTTGTTATTAGACCCAACTGATTTTAAAAAAAATGAAGATTTAAATGAAAAAAAGCTAAGTGTTCAAAAAGCCTATTTAAAAATAATAAAAAATAAAATTCAAAATTTAAATCCTAATGTTATATTATTTAGTGAAAATTTTCCTCAATCAGAAATTGACAATTTTTTAAGTGATAATAATATTAGTATAGTATTTAATGTTAAGAAAAAAGCTTTAAATAATTTAGCAAGATGTACTCAAACTATTCTTTTACCTTCTTTAAATTTAATTGGTAAAAAAATCCTTTTAGGGAAATGTAAAAAGTTTAAAGTTTTAAAATTTAAAAAAATAACAAATCAAAATAGTGACAATACAAATTTACAAAGTAATGATTATAATTTAATGATTTTTGACGGATGTGATAGAAGACTTTATTCTTCTATTTTATTATGTGGTGAAAAATTAGAGGATTTAAAAATTTTAAAAAATTTATTAAAAAAAACAATATTGCCTACAGCAAGAGATCTTTATTTACAAAAATTTTTAATATACTTTTTTAATCATCAAGCACCAGAACCAAATTTACTTCCAAATATAAATTTATTAGAACCAAATAAATCAACTGGGTTATTATTCTTAGATAAAATGTTTAATTTAAAAGAAGAAATTGGAAATATGAATAATGAAATTTCAACAAATAATAGTCATTCACTTAAAAAGAAAGAATCAAATGCAATATATATTCAAGGATTTGATGTAGCATTAATCGATAAGGATAGTTTTACAAATAATTTAGAAATAGTTAAATTAACAATGAGTAGAGATTCTTTTATTAAAACTCATTCTCATGAACAAATTCAAAATAATAATAATGAAATAATTAAATTAGCAGATGAAGGAATTATCAAATTGGAAAATAAATTTGGAAGAGAAAGTGATATTCAAAAGAAAGTTGCTACAATATGTGAAAGATCTAAATCTATAGTTTTACAATATTATAGCAAAGATAAATTATATGATAAACCTTTAGGACAATTTATTTTAGATTTATGTCAACAATCTACTAAACAATGTGATAATTGTCATAAAACTTTTGCTCAACATGTTTATTATTTATATAGGAATAAAAGAAGAATCAAAATTTCTATGATTTTAGAAGAAAAAGAATGTGAGATTGATAAAGTTTTCAAATATATTAATGATTTTAGTGGTGGAAAATTTTCTGTTCAAAAATTTGATAGCGAAGAAGATATTTATAATTTAATTAATTCAGAAATTTATACTTATGGCTTTTGTAAAATATGTAACAACATTGTTACTCCTTTAAATAGATTACCTAATGAAATTTTTAATTATTCTTCTACTAAATTCTTTAAAGATATATTTAAAAATCATATAACTATTAATTTTTCTGAGAGAGAAAAATTTAATATAAAAGAAACTTTTCAAATTGGTGATTGTAGACATTTAATATATACTGATATTAAAAGAGTTTTTGTCACTAAATTTGGTTCTTGGCAATTTGAATATGAAACTATTCCAAAATATTTTATTATTCCTATGAATTTAAATTCTTTGGTTAACAATAGTTTTTCTGAAGAAAATTTACTTGATAAATATATAACACATGCTTTTGATACAAGCACTGGAATTATTTCTATATTTAAAAATTATTTAAATGTTGAATTGAATGAAATTATAAGAATTAAAGATTTGAAAGAAATGAATATTTTTTCAAATGTTTGTGAATATTTAATTGATGTTATACATTCCATTTCTAAAAAACTGGTTTATTTTAGTGATAATATGATAAATAAATATTTAGTTAAAGGACAATTTAAATATGACAGCTATGTAAAAGCAATAATTTATATTAAAAGAATATATTTAAATATAATTCAAATGAAGGTAATTTGTAATAAATTTGAATCTTTAATAGATGATTTAGGTATTGTGTATAATATTTTAATTGGAGAAATTTCTTCCCAATTTGATGAAAATAGTATAAAAAGAAAAAGAAAGAATTCACAAGAAATATCTAACACTGATAACAATAGAATTTTAAATGAAAATTTAAATTCAAATGACTTATATAAAGAGGTTTTAAAATGGTTAAATTTTTATGATAATAAACATAATTTATATTCTTGCGAAGTAAATGATATGGATTTATCAAGTTTAATTGCTTATGCTTTAACTTCAGATGATTATTATACTTTTTTAAAAAATGGAAAACTTCAATTAAATGAATTAAAATGTGAAAGAAATTCAAGAGAATTAATTAAAGATATAATATATAAAAATATAGCACAAAGGAGAATATCAAAACAAATAAATATTTCAAATTTATTATCCAAGTTCAAGAAAGGAAAAACAGACAAAAAAGCAAATGTTGATAAAGTTTCAGAAGAAGAAGTAATTTTTGATACACTTCTATTATTTGATCAATCAAAGCAAAATTTTATTGAAATGGAAAATCCAAATAGTACAAATACTAAAATTTTACAACAATTAGAAACCGAATTATTAAATGATAATAGAGAAAAATTTCATTTTTTTGTAAAAAATCAATTAGATAATTATTTTTTCCCAGATGAAATTCAAAAAAAAACAATTCCTAATATTAAAAATCATAGAATAAGTTTTCAAAAGAAAATAAAAAAAAAAGCAAAAACAATGGATGAAACAAAATCAATAAAATTTCAAAACAATAATAATTTTTTGGTGTTTGAAGAATTTTCAATGGAATTAAAGAAAATAAATGAAAAAATAGAAAAGGCAATTTTAGAATTTAATAATGTAAAAAATCATTATATAAATATATTAAAACTGGAAAATGAAAAAAATAAAGAATCTCAAAAATTAATACCAGATTTTGATAAAATATGTAATTCAAATAGAAAAGAATATATAGAAAATACAATGGAAATTGGAAGTGATTCTGCAGAATATGAATTAGTTGCTTATTTTCCAAGACAATTTGAAGCTTTAAGAATTGCTTATTGTGCAACTTTTAATGAATTTATTATATCTATGTCTAAATCTTATGAATGGCAAAATGTTTCTGGTGGAAAATCAAAAGCTACTTTTTCTAAGTCTATTGATCAAAAATATATTTTAAAATATGTTTCTAAATCTGAATTTAAGATGTTTATTGATAATTGCAATCAATATTTTCATCATAATGCTAAATATTTATTTCATAAAATGCCAAGTGCTCTTGCTAAAATTCTAGGAGCTTATAAAATTAAATTTAAAAAAGCAAAAGAATCAAAAATTGATAAATATTATATTTTACTTATGGAAAATTTATATTATGGTATGAAAACATATAAAAATGATACAAAATCAACAAATAAAAGAAAAATAAAAATATATGATTTAAAAGGATCTAAATTAAACAGATACATTCCAAAAATTGAACAAATTCAAGGAAAAGTTTTATTAGATACAAATTATTTAGAAGATTATAATGGAGAACCAATTGCAGTAGATATGAATGTTTATAAAGTTTTTAGATCTGCTATTCATAATGATAGTTTAGTATTAACTAAAATGAATGTTATTGATTATTCTTTATTATTAATTTTAGATGAGACAGAAAAAGATAATAATGGCTTAAGCTTAATTAAATTAGGAATAATAGATTATACTAGAAAATATACTTGGGATAAACAACTCGAAAGTTTTGGAAAAATTTTAATGAATGGAATAAGTGTAAAACCTACAATAATAAATCCTGAAGCATATCGAACTAGATTTATGAAAGAAATAGAAAAATATTTAATTGGTGTATAGATATTTCTTAAAATAAATTTTTTGAAAATATAAAGATAAATAATTAAAACGTATTATTTTAATTTTTGATATATTAAAAAAGCAATATTCTTTTTTTAATAATTTTCAATTTCTTCTAAAGCCATTTTTAAATATTTTTCAGCAATATTATCAGTTTCGTTAGGAAATAGTTCTTTAGCCTTTAAAAAAGCATCTCTTGCTTTAACATGTCTTCCTTTTTTAAAATAGCAAATTCCCATTCTATTATAAATTGAAAAGGAAGGAACATCTTCAATTGCTTTTTGACAATCAGTAATACAATCATCAATATCTTGACTAGTATATCTAGATAAAGTTAATTGATCATAAAATTTTCCTTTGGTTTTTTTTTGTTCTTCTTTATCTTTTTCTTCTACAGTTTCATTTTTAATTTTTTCTAAAGCTTCATTACATTTATCAATCGATTCAATAAATTTATTTTCATCCATTAATTTTTTAGCTTCTTTTAAATCATTTTCATATTTTGCAAAAGGTGAAACATTAAAAGAATTCATTTTTACATTTCCAGAAGTAAATTGTTCTTTTAATTTATTTAATTCATCATCACTTGCGTTTTTCATTTTATCTACAAATCCTCTTATAATAGAAGGATCTAAATCAATTCCAAAAGCTTTCATTGAATTTTTTATTTGATCATCTGACATTCCACTAAACATATTTAACATCATTTTTAATTGAGCTGGATCCATTTTTGATGGATCAAAACCTGCTCCCATTCCTGGCATTCCATTCATTTTTTATAAATTAATTATTGATGTTAAAAAAGAACTTTTATATAATTGAAATAGAATATTCTTTTTATTATTATTATATTTTTTTAATCAATTTTACCAATTATTACTTTAATAATATATTATATTTTTTAAATTGAAATTTTAATTTTTTATAAGTGTTTGGTTTATTTTTTTTAATAAAATTTTCAATATTTGTTTAATTATTAATTTATTTTTTTAATGAAATATTTTTTTATTCCTTTTTTTTTGGTGATTTTATGTTTGACAACAATTTTTACAAAAAATCTTCAAGTCCAAAAAGTTGGAGAATATTTCCATTTAATAATTAATTCAACATGTGTTGGAATTATAGATTTTTCTTCAAATATTTCATATATCCAATTCAAAAAAGATGTGAGTGTTACTAATAAAGAAAATTTCTTAGACGGAGAAATGGTAATAGTAATAAATTCTAAAGGAGGAAATAAAACAAATTTTTTTAATTTAGGAATTAATGTTACAGAAACAATTGGTGTTTATAATATTTCTTCTTCACAATATAAAAATAATTCTATAAAATTTTTAATTGGATTAGGAATGGGTTCTGAATTTTATAATAAAAGTTATTCTTTAAACAAGATAAATAATGATATATATAATTTATCATTTGATACTAATCCTCCGCAAGATATAGATAATTTTAATTTTAATGAAAATAAAACTTTAACTAATATCCAACTTTTTATTAATACTTATTCTGTTTTAAATATTCATCTAAATATTACATTTTCTCTTACTAAAAACAAATTTTTTTTTATTAATGAATTTTATGAATGGTATACTAAATTAATTAATAAGACATTTTCAATCAATAGTCAAAATTTTTTTCACATAAAAGAAACATATTTAGCAAGTTTAGATAGAATTGGACTAAAAATAAATAATTCAATATATTATTTTTCTATAAATGAATTATTTAAAGTTTCTAAAAATGAAAAAAATAAAGAATATGATTTAAATATTGATTTTATTAGAAGCAATGATTTCAATATAATTTTGGGAATGGAATTTTTTTTAAAATACGATTATTTTTATATTAATTATATAGATAAAAAAATATATTTAGGAGGGAAATCACATTATTTGAATTATTCTAAATATAAAAATTCAATTATTTTAATTAATAATTATAATGAATTAAATAATTATATTATAGATAAGGATAAGGCAGGTCAAAGATATTTTATCCTAATATTTTTTTCACAATTAATTTCTCTTGGGATTATAGTATTTTTTTACTTTCAAATTAAGTTGAATAATAAAAAATCATTTAAAAAATCTCAGAATAAAAGCGATGAATAATTCATATATTTTCATAATAATAATATAAAATATCATAATTAATTTAAAATAATATAAAAAATAGATTTAATTTTTATTTTTATTTTTTCCTCCACAACAATTTTTCTTTTTATTATTAAATTCATTTTGTTGTTTATTATTAGGTTGAATGACAATATGATTATCTCCAATTTGACTATCATTTCCAATATTTATACCACCATCATAAAAACTTCTTGTAATAACATCAAATAATCTTTTAATACCTTCTCCACTAATTGCACTAGTTTCAACATAAACTAAATCATTATCTTTTGCAAATTTTTCGGCTTCTTCAATGTTAACTTGTCTATTATTATTTAAATCAATTTTATTTCCACATAATACAATAAAAACTCCTTCTTGAACATGATTTTTAATATCTTCAAGCCATTTTGTCAATGAATTAAAAGAATTTTTTGAAGTAATATCAAATGTTAATATTATTGAATTTGCATTTTTTAGATATGATGGAATTAAAGATTTAAATCTTTCTTGTCCTGCAGTGTCCCACATTATTAATCTTATTGTTTTATCTTCTAAAAAAACATTTTTTGTTAAAAAATCAATTCCTACTGTTGGCGCATAATCTTCTTCTACTGCTTCATATTTATATTTTGATAATATTGATGTTTTTCCTACATGTTGATCACCTATTATTACAATTTTATAATTTTCTATTTGGGATGCTGAACCTGATTCATTAACTATTATATTATTTGATAAAGTTTGCATTATTCCTTAATAAATATTAATTTCATTTAAATAAATATAAAATTTATAAATAAAGAAATTCTATAATATTAATTTTAATTTTTTATATTGAATTATTTAGTAAAAGTTCATAACAATAAAATTATTATTGATAAATGTCTTATCGAATTTGGATATCTACATTAGTTAATTATTTTACAACAATTAAAGAAGTTGATGCCCAAATTGAAGAAATTCGTTATGAATTATGTCAGAATCAAAATTTTATTCCAAAAGCACTTTTTAATTCTATTGATTTAGAACATAAAAATTACATTACTCTAAATGACTTTAGAATATATTTAAATAATCATCATCTTAATTTTGAAGAACAGTGTTTAAGAAGATTAATTCATAACTTTGATAAAGACAAAGATTTTTCAATTAATTATCAAGAATTTCTTGGTTTAATTTTAACTAAATCAAATTCTTCTCTTGCAAAAAATGTAAGCCAGAGAATAATTCAAAATGAAAATTATAGAATTGATTCATCTATTGAAAATGCATTTATTCAATTATTACAATTAGAATTAAATTTAGTTAAAACTCTTTCGAAAATTGCAGATGATATAAAATATTCAAATAATTTTACCACATATGAAGCATTTCTAGCAATAACAAAAGATGAAAAATATATCACTTATGAAAATTTAGGCGAGTTTTTAAGAGATTATAAAATTAATATTGATAGTTATGGACCCTATAATTTAATGTGTAGATTAGATGCTGATGGTGATGGTAAAATTTCATACCAAGAATTTATAGATATATTCTTTCCTTATAAAGATAATTATTCAATTTCTGATACTCAAATTAAAAAAGATGTAATAAATAATTATACAATTAACGAGGATTCTAATATTATTTTAAATCCAAATCCATTTGTTATTTCTGATAATTTACCTTTTCAAGACCATATGAATAATATCCAAAATAATGCATTAGATAGTAGTCAAAATATTCAATCCACATATAAAACGGTAAAATCAACTAGATTAAAAAATAGTCCTTCAAATATTATTAATAGAATAAACAAAAATTATAAAAAAGTTGAAACTGTAAATTATAAATTAAATAATCCAAAAAAAGAATTTTTGTATAATAATCCGTGTAATAATGAGTTTAATTATAAAAAAGGATTAAATAAGCAGGCTCGGAATTCAAGTATGGATAATACTTTAAGAAGTACATTTGAGAATTCATTCAACAATCCATCACCATATAAAAATAGGAATTATAATCAAATATCATTATCTAAAAATCAATTGAATAATATTTATACTATTAATTATTCTCCTGTAAAAAATGATTTAAATAGTTCAAGTGGATTTAACGTTGATGGTTGTGACGAAGTATATATGAATAAATTAAGAACTTATGTGTCTCCTATGAAAAATAATAATAATTATTTAAATAATAGAATGAATAATACATTTAGTGAAGCTTATTTTACTAGAAGTCCAAAATATAATCCAAATAGAACAAATATTTTAAAATCTCCTAAAAGTAATATACCAAATTTAAATAATAGTAATTATAATAATTTAAATCAATCTGAAAGTGCTTTAAGTGATTTACTTTTTGATATTATTACTCAAGAAAATAATATTGAAAATTGTAAGACTAATCTTGCATATTGTAATGATGCAAATTTAACAGATTTATTTCAATTTTTTGATTATTCACAAAGAAATGGAATTTCTCCAATTGATTTAATTCAAAGTTTAAAAGAAGTTGATTTATTTATTTCTAATGAAGATGCAAATATTATATTTCAAAAATATGATAAGAATGGTAATGGTATTTTAGATTATGAAGAATTTTGCGATATGATTTTACCAAAAAAATTCAAAGATGCAAAATTACTTAGTGAGAGATGTCCTCCTGATTCATTTAATGGATTTTCTCCTGACACAAAAAATAAAATTTCAAATGTTTTTAAATCAATAATAAATGGTGAAAAATCAATAGATAATTATAGAAGAAAATTAACATGTTTACCATGTTCTTCCCCTTCGGATTTATTTAATATGATTAATAGAAATTCTTGTCCTGGAATTTATAAGGAAGACCTTGTTTGTTTATTAGAAAAAAATTGTAAATTTCTTCAACCTTTTGAAACTGAAATTTTAATTGATAGATTTGATAAAAATCAAGACGGAATGATTAGCTATAATGAATTTGCTGATGAAATTTGCCCTAAAATGAAATAATAAATATAAATAAATAATGTAAATAAAGAGTCTTATTATTTTTTTTGGAAAAATGTGATAAAAAAATAATAATTAGTATATTAAATATAATTACATTTAAAAAATTAAAAAAAAAAAACAACATGAATAAAAGATTGTAGAACAATAAAATATTCTTTTTTTAATATTAATAAAAATCAAACTTCTTTATTTTTTAGTTTCATTATTTTTATTTGTATCACCTTTATTTTCATAATCATAATCACCATATCCATAATTTCCATATCCCATATCGGTGTCATAATGATCACTACTATGTCCTCTAGGTCTATGATGTTCTTCACCCCAATTTCCACCCCAATGAGGACCCCAACCCCATTGTGGTGGTCCCCAATGATGACCCCAAGGATGTCCCCAATGTTGAGGTCCCATTCCTCTTCCTCTTTCACCTCGACCTCTCTCACCTCTTTCACCTCTTCCTCTTCCTCCTCTTTCTTCATTAAATGGAGGAGGTGCGTGTCCTCTTCCAAATCCTCTATGCATCATCCATGGAGGAAAAAATGGAAATCCTCTAAACATTCCTCTTCCATGCATTCCTCTTCCACGCATTCCTCTTTCTCCTTTTTCTCTTCTTTCTCTAAAATGACATGGACATGGACAATTTTTGCAATGATTACAATTCTCTGCACTTTTAAATTTTTCTGGATCAAATTGAGGAAATTGGAATTTTTCACTATTTTCTTCTTTATTTGTTTGTTCTGGCTGATTTGTTATTTGAGGGGGTTTAATTTCTGAATTTTGATTTGAACTCATTTATACTTTTTTTTAATTTATTTTAATATTTTCGTTTTCTATATTTATAAAAATTTTTGGAGTTTTTTCAATAAAAATTTATTTACTTTATATTTTATATTTATTTGTGATGTTTATTAATATATTTTCTTAATTATATAAATAATATTGAAGTTTTATAATAAATTTTATAAATTTCTTAAATTCATAATTTAACAGGAAATTATTATCCATTATACAATATATATATTTTAATATCAAATATTTTAATAATTTTTTTATTTAAAAATATAAAATAATTTAAAAAAATATTATATATAAATGTCAATACCCTTAGATGCAGAAAAACTTTATAATGCCTTATTCAATGCATTAGGAGATGAAAGGGAACAAGGAGTTCTTGAAGTAGTATTAAAATATGGTAATTCAGCAAGAAGAGCATTAGAAAAATATTATGATGCAGTATATTGTGAAAAATCTTTAATGGAAGATTTAAAATCACAACTTACTGGTCATTATCGTGATGTTGTTACATATTTATTTATGAATCCAATTGATTTTGATTGTATAGAATTAAATAATGCTCTTGAAAAAATTACATATAATCAAAATAATATATTTGAATTAATCACGGCCAGACCACATTGGCATTTAGAATTAGTAAATCAAAAATATAAAGAAATGTATGGAAAAGATCTTGGAGAAGAAGTGAGTAAAAAATTTAAAGGAGATGTAGGAAGGGATTTAAATATTATATTAAATACCACTAGAAATGAAAATAAAAATCCAGATCATGAAGATGCTGCACAATGTGCTAAAATATTATATGAAAGTGAACCTAAAGAATGGGTTAAGAATCAATCTATATTTACTGATATTTTTGCATCAAAATCACCTGAAGAATTAATTTTAATTGGTAGATATTATTATAAAAAAACTGGAATTACACCAAATGTTCAAGCTGAAAAAAGTTTAAGTGGAAAAGAACAAACTTTAATCAAAGAAGTACTATATAATGTGTGCAGACCTGCTGAATTATATGCTCAAAAGATTAGAGAAGCTGTTACTGGACTTGGAACTGATACTAATTGCTTAAATAGAATTCTTGTTACAAGAAATGAAATTGATATGACTATGATTAGAAAATTTTATAAATATTATTATAAGGTTAATTTACAAGAAGATATTATTGGAGATACTAGTGGAACTTATAAAAGAATTTTAACTGAATTATCTAGTAAATAAGATTTTTATTTTTCTTTTTTACAATTTAAAATTATTTAAAACTGGAAAAATTTTTCATCAAATAAATTTTTTCAATAAAAAAAAACAAGCAGAAAAAACTCTTTTAACATTAATTAGATTATTCATTTTTGAAATCAAAATAATAAATTGGATTATTATTGATTAATATATTTAAATAATTTACAAAATTAAATTATTAATTTTTTTTGGTTTTGGTTTGAAAATAAAAAGATAACATAAAAATACAAATGAAAAGATTATATTTAAGAAAGGATAAAATCAAGGATATTTTTAATAATGAATATATTTTTCATTATATAATTTATAATGAAAAATAAAAAAAAATAAGTAAACTAAAAATAGTCACAACATTTTATAATTAATTTTTTTCTCTTTTAAAAATAAATTAATATCAAATTAAAATGGGATATATAGAAACCATATTAAAACCTATTTTTTTTTATTTCTATTCTTTTTAAAAGAATCAAATTTGCTATTATATTTACATTTTATAAAATATTAAAAACATAATTTATTTTAATTGAATAATTGTCGATACATATCTCTTGTAAATGGTTTATATTCATAACCTATTGGTAAATTCATCCTATTTCTTTCTGCTTCAGTTGTATAAAACATATAATGATTTTCCCATGGTCTATTACAAATAGCACATAAAAATTTAGAAGAAAAACATTTACATAAACATTTTTCAACATTACATTTAAAATTATTCTTTGAATCATGCTCAATAAATGAATGATAACATTTACATAAAGGTTTCCAATTATTATAATCAAAATTTTTCTTTAAAGCTATTTTCCATTCATTTGTTTCTTCAGGATATTGAGGAATATATTCAAATCCTTTACAATTACATATATTACAACTAGTATCAAAAGATGTGACAATATATTTTTTATGAGATTTAAAAAAATGACCACAAAAGCATAAATGATTCGAACCTATTTTAAAACATTCAATTTCTATTCCATTTTCTTCTCTTGCCCATGATGAATATATACCTAATTTGATTGATTCATCTGCTCCTATTCTTTCATTTATTATTAATTGCTTTGTTCCAAATGTTAATGTACTATCATTTATTTTTGTTAAAGTATTATTGAATAGTTCATGTCTTTTTAATACTCTTTGCTTTATTTTTCTTTTCTCTTTCTCTTTTTCTAAACATTTTTTATATCTTTTATTTTCTAAAATTATTACATTTTCTAAGTTTTTTATTGTATTTTCATTATATTTATTTTTTCTTTTCTCTCTAAAGTGTTTTATTATTTTATTTAGTATTTTTTCATTATTATTATTTTCTTCAGTTTTTAAATATTTAACATTATTTTTATTATTTTGTTTTATTTTTCCAAGATTTTTAAATAAATATTTATTTTTATTTGTTATTAATTCATTATTTGTATTCCCAAAAATATTATTTTTAAATACATCTTTTTTACTAGTAGATTTTCTTATTTCATTATTTGCATTTTTGTCAATTCTAAAAATCTTACCTGAAAATATATCATTCGCACTATAATCTTTAATTAAAAAATTCCTTTTCCTTATTCTACCATCAGTATCTTTATTATTTGAATTATTATTATCTAATAAATTATAATTTCTGGCGCTATTACTCATTAATAATTTTTTAACTTTAATTGTACTTTTAGGAGTAATGTCGTTAGTTTCATTTGTATTTATGGTTTCATCATCTTTTTCTAATTTAGAATGTTCAATATTTATTATTTTTTTCTTTTCAATAAATTCAATTAATGTTTCTTTGTTCGATGTTTTAGATTTTTTAATTTTTTTTATCGGAGTTAGATTCCTAAGATTATGAAAATCTCGTTTTTTAAAAAAAAAATTAAAATTAAAAATCTTCATTTATTTTTAATGAAATTTATTGTTAAAAAATTGTGCTTAAAATATATTATTAAATATTATAAATTTAATAAAAAATTGAGTATAAACAAATATTTATAAATGCGAAAAATAAAAAATTCTAATTTTTTTTATTCAAAAGTTGATAAAACAAATAAAAACAAAAATTTTTATATTAAATTGATATATGAAGAAAAGAAAAAAGTGAAAATGAAATGATATTTATAAAGAAAAGAAAAAAGTTTAAACCCGAACATTTAAAAATGTTTATATATTTGACTTGACAAAATTATTTGAAGTAAAATTATAATAATTATATTTATAGAAAAAGGATTAAAAGAAATAAATAAAAATATTTGATAAAAGTCATACTTCCAGTAATGAATAATTATCACTTAAAAAAAAAAGAAAAAGAAATTATTAATAAATTGATAAAAGCACAATATAAAATAGAAAATTTATAGAAAAAATAATTAATAGAAAATAAAAAATTTAGCTTAACACACGAGAAAATAAAATAATAGTATGGATATTTTTATTTATGAAAAAAATATAAAAAATTAAATTTAATAAAATTACATAACTCCCTCTTTTATAATTTAAATTAAAAATAAATAAATAAAAAAGATTATAAAAAAATATTTTAATTATGTCTTTTTTACAGCTTTTATTTGAAAAAGTGAAGGAAAATGCATTAAACGAAGATTTTTGGCAAGGATTTTACGGAGGATTAAGTTTAGTATTTATATCAGGTTTTGGAGATAAAACATATTTTATGAATATGATTTATGTTTCAATGAATCCTTTTTGGGAAGCATTTGGTGTTTCTTTATTAGTTGCTGAATTTATGAATATAGTAAGTATTTGTCTAGGAGCAATTCTTCCTCTTTTTATTAATAGAAATATTTTAGATTGGTTTGCAATTGTCATTTTTGGAATTTTTGGTATTTGTTTAATTATTCAAGGATTTCAACTAAAATCTAAAAAATTAATTCAAGAAGTTAACACTGATGATAACAAAGAAAATGAAGATGAAAAGAAAGAAGTTCAAATTAAAAATATATATTTTGAAGAACAAATTGAAGATGAATTAAGCGTTTTTAATTCTTGGTGGAAATATTGTATTGCTTTTATTATAGGAGAATTAGGAGATAAATCTCAAATTGCAACTATTGTTATTACTTCTAAATATAATTTATCTGGTGTTTTTTGTGGAACTTCATTAGCACAATTTCTTTTAGTTACTACTGCTGTTTTAATTGGAAAATCTGTTGCAGGACTTTTAACTAATAAACAAATTAGTATTATTGGAGGTATTGTATTTTTACTTTTTTCTTTAATTTATTTAATAGATAAGTTGATTTATTTAGATTATATTAAAATTTCTTCTTTTACGTAATTTAATATATAAATAATTCTTTTTTCTTTAATTTAAAATTATCTAGAAGAATGTTTTAAATCGAATTATATTATTCTTATTTTATTGAAATATTTTTTCTTTATAATTCTCTGGAAATTTGTGATAAACCTTATTATAAATTATAATCTTTTAAAAATTTTTTAAATGTGATATATTATTAAATGAAAAAAATATGAATGAACCACAAAATTATCCTAATATTATGCAATTAAAATAAATATTAAATAAACTCTAGAAAGTGATTATCTTCTATTTAATAAATGGATAAGAAGAATGTAAAGAATTAAATTTATAGAATCTGAAATTTATCAAATATATAATAAAAATTTTTTTCAAACTTCCTTTGAAATAATTACATCATTTTTTGAATAAAATAATGAATATATCTTTTATCTAAAATAGTATTTTTCTTTTGAAATAAATAAAAAGGGCTATCTGAAATATCACCAAAATTTTGTATAATTTATTATTCTAAATTTAATTATTACATTAAATAAATTTATTTTTTATTAATATTATAATTGTTGTTAAGTTTTTAAAATAATAATTAAAAAAATAAAAAAATTAAAACCATTTAATTTAAGAATAAAAATTAAAAAATATTCAAAACAAAAAAAGTGAATAATATTTCTTATTCTGCACTAAGATAATAAACCCAAGAAGGCAATTGATTAATAGTAATTAT
Source organism: Isotricha intestinalis (assembly GCA_023807065.1). Classification (NCBI taxonomy): domain Eukaryota; phylum Ciliophora; class Litostomatea; order Vestibuliferida; family Isotrichidae; genus Isotricha; species Isotricha intestinalis. The sequence goes on from JAJJLU010003523.1 coordinate 47,428, forward strand.
ACATCTTCCGGTATTTCCACTTTCATTATTAACTACTTTATAAGCAATAGGAACATTCATAACTTTCTTAGCTTCTAATTTATTATTAACTTTTCCAGCTGAGAAATTAGGATTATCAAATCTTACATTAACATCTACAGCTTCATTAAGAGGATTTTTAAATTCAAGAGATAATCCTTTTCCAGAAGGAATTTTAAATGGTCCTTGTGCTTGTGGGAATGAAGCTTTTCCAGTAATAATCCATTGATATTCCCCACCATCAGGAGAAGAAACTTTTAATATACCTTTACTTTCAATAACATTTGAAGGTTCATATTTTAAATTAAATGTATTTTCAGGTTGTCCTCCTTTTGCAGGGTCTACTGTTATATTTGCTACTTCAGGTATAAAGTCTGAGAATGGTATATTATCGGCATATTTTTCCACTTTTACTGTATATGTTGCTGCTTTCTTTAAATAATGAGTAAATGTTATTTGAACTATTTTTTCGCTTCCTAATGATGCTTGGATTGGTTGAAGAATTTTAGGTGGAGCATTTGTACCTTCTATTTCTATTGGATATTTTAATTCTCCTAATTCTGGAGATTTTATTATTATATTTGTATTTGTTTTTCCTACTATTAATGGACGGAATGATACATCTATTGTTACTTCACTTTCTGCAGGAATGTTAATTGATTCAGGTGATATTGTTAAATATTCATTTTCAAGAACTATTTGTTCTTTTGGTATTGTTACATCAACATTAAGTGGATTATTTATTGTAAATGAACCTGTTGCTATTTCTCTTATTTCACCAATTAATTCTACTGTTGATAATGCTTGTGCTGCACTCATTGTAACATTAATCATATAAAATACATATTCTTTCGTATCAACATTTTGGAATGTTATTTTGAAATTATATGGTGTTTCCTTAAGTGATTTAAAGCTTAATTTATATTCTTTAGATGAATTAGATGAAACATCAATAGTATTGGCTCCTTTAATAAATATTCCTTGTTCAGGTTTATCCCAGGTAACTTTAAATCTTTGAGTTTGATATAACCAATTTTGAATATTTAATTTTATCATAGTCCATTCTCTAACTTGAGCAGTAGCATTAATAGTTTCTTGTGCAGAAGGAGCAAGACTCGTTCCTAATATTTTAAACATTTTAGCAGTACCATCAGGAAGAGGGAAAAATACAGTAGCATCATGTTCTTTTATTTTTTCATTTTCATCTTCTGGATTTATTTTACTCATTGTTAATGGTCTATATGTTAATGTGTAAGTACCTTCTTGACCAGGATTAATTTCAAATACTTGATCACTTCCCTTAAAGTAATCTACATAACTTTTAACACTTGATGATATTGATGGTGTGATTCTCCATGGTTTATCAGTTGGATTTTTAATTTTAATTTCATAAGTGACTGGAACACGAACTTGAGTTTCCATTTTCTTTTCAGTAATACTATCTGCAGGACATTCAATACTTTTACCATATAAACTAATATCAATTGGAGTATCAAATTCTTCTATATTACATTTAATATGTTCATATTGAATTGCATTATTAACATCTTTAGGATGGAAAATTATTTGAATCATAACATCTTCATGTGGTGGAATATTACCTTTTTGAGGAGTGATTGTAAAGTATTTAGTATAATTTTTCTTCTTATTATCGACATTTGACCAATGAAATACTGCTGGAATATCACCAAAGTTTTTCAATGATATTTGTCTAATTGCATTTGAATTAACTGTAACTGAACCAAATGTTGGCATTTCTCCAACCATTTTAACATCTACTCCATATGATGCTCCTGTTACTCCTAATAAACGCTTTTTTTCACTATTATTTATTTTAATCATTAATTCTTCTGTAAATTGAGGTATTCTTATATTTGGATTAAACATTATTTCTGTTTTAAACATTTCTTTTGGTTGTAATACATGAATTAATGGTTTTGTTACTTCATCAGGGTGATCGTTTACAAAATCAGTTTTAATTGATAAACATTTTTTAAGGAATGTACTTGGATTATCTGGATATAATTCTACTGTTGTCATCATTTTACCTCTATTAACTACATTAAATGACATTTTCTTATTTTGACCTAATTTAATTATTCCAAAGTTAAGAGCTTGTAATGATGGATCTTCTAATTCTACTTTAAGTGGTATACCTTCACCAGTTACTTCAACATCAACGTCATATATATTATTAAATTTAAATTTAATAATGTCTTTATATTTAACATAATCTCTTGGAATGAATTGAATTGGAATTTCAAGAATATCACTTTGAGATTGATAGGGTAAAATAACTTGACCAGTTGAGAGTTGAACATCTAAATATTGTTTATTTTTACTATCAAAGTCAGTTTCAATAGTTAAAGCTTCTTTATCCATATTTTTAACAGTAATTATTTGAACATTTGGAACTGGTTGTCTCATAACATAACAAGGACCGAAATTACATTTAATAGAAGAGAATATAATTTGTGGAGTTCTTGCTTTAGCATTAATTAAGAAAGTGTAAGTTGGACCTGAAATAATATTAAGGAATATTTTATGATTATTCAAATTAATTCTGTTAAGAGGTAATAAAGTTAAAGTCACATTAACTTTACTTCCTTTAGTTACAGTTCCACTATCAGGAGTAATTTTAAGGTAATCAGCTCCGTTTCTTTTAAATGAATAATGGAAATTAAATCCACCATTATTTTCAATTCTAATACTTCTTTCTCTCTTATCATTAATAAAGAAATCTCCAAAATCAATAACATGTTCACCTTTTCTTAATAATTTCATCTCTGGTTTATTATCAAGAAATACACCATGAACAATAGTATATCCTACTCCTTTAACATTTAAAGTTAATGGTTTCATTCTTTGTTTAACTTTACATTGTAAATTATAATTAAATTCCTTTTCAACACGAGGCATAAAAGTAATTTCAATTTTTGTACTACTTTTAGGTTGAAGTGTTCCTGCTATTGGAGAAACAAATAAACTATCACCATAAGCAACATTACCTTTAATACTATCTTTATCAAATGAGAATTTATATGGTAAATGTTCTTCATTACTAATTTGAATTACTTCTTTTTGTCTTCCTCCTAAAAGTAATGGACCAAAATTAACTTTACCAACATTAAATAATATCATAGGTTCTCTAGTAATACCATGTAAAACAAATTTATGAATTTGATTTTCTGATAATATTTTAAAATTCCAAAAAGACTCATGTTCTCCTAATGAGTTAGGAATATATTCAAAAGCCATTTCATATTTTTTCCCTGAATAAATAACACCTTTTGGAGTTAAACATCTGAAAACTTTATTAATATTAGGAATTAAATCTTCATCAGGTTGTTCCCATTCAAATTCATATCCTTGATTAGTAGGATTTAAAGCAAAGAATCTAACAGTATTTTTAATCATCATTCCAATAGATTCAAATTCTAAAATACAAGCTCCATTTTCTCTATGACATCCACCTTCCATTTCAAAGTGACATAAAGGTCTTTCAGCATCACCACTCAATTCAATTTTTAATTCTTTCATTGAAGGATCTAAATCCTTAATATTACAATATAATATTCTTCTAAAATTAAATTCATCTACTTCTAAAGGATTGAATGTTAAAGTAATAACTTCATCACTTTGAGGTGGAATTGTTCCATGACTTGGAGATATTGTAAATGCACCTCCTGCTGAATCTTGAGGAGGATATGTTTTATCATATGATGTTAATAAATTTGTTGTTGCCATATTACTCATTGGATTTGGATTAGAAAAATTAAATTTATATATTAATGCTGTCATTGATGTATTTCTTATATTAAATTCAAATTTTCTTGTTCCATACATTACAGTAGGTTTGAATTTTATTTGCTTTATATTACATTCATATTTAGCATAATCACTTATAACATTTAATTTTATTGGTAAATATTTTTCACTTTTATCAACAATTGTAATTTCTGGTTCTGGATTAACTTCCTCGATATCAATATTTGCTTCTTCATCAGATTGTTTTTCTTCTGGAGCAACGTTTTTTCCTTTATCATCTTTTTTTGCATCTTTTTTAGGATCTTTACCTTTTGGTGCTGGGACCTTCGCTCCTTTAACATTTGTTAATACTCCTATCATTGCTTCATTTTCTTCTTTTCTTCTTTGCATTTCTTCCTGTCTTTTTGCTAATATTTCTTGTTGCTCTGATTCTGTTACTTTTCTAATTGTTTTCATTGTCTCATCCCAATCTGTTTCTACTACATCTTGATTGAAATTAAATTGCTTTAATTCAACAAATAAATCCTTTTGAATATGTTTTACACTTTCAGGAGAAGAGAATTTTACATTGATTTCTTTTTGAGTTTTTGCCAAGATAAAACCATATGAAGGATAAAATGTTAATGAAGGTTCTAAATTATTAATTAAATTAAATCTGAAATTATTGTCACTGTTATTAACCAAAGTCAAAGCATATGTTTTTTCTGCATTGACACAAACATCACCTAAATTCATTTCAATATCATTAGTTAAACCATCAATAGAAACAGGTTCAAAGAATCCTTCTCCAGTAATAATCAATTTAGGATTTTCATAAGGATTGAACATTGTTTTATAAGAAAGAATAGCTTTTTCAACTTTTTCATAAAGTGGACAAAATTTAATATCAAAAGATTGATATTTTTTAGGTTGAATAGTAGCTGTAGTTGAAGATTCAAAACTGAAACAATCATGTACTAAAGGTTCAAATTGTACTGTAGCAGGTACAACTCCTTCATTTTTAATAACAATTTGTGAAGTAGTAGATTTCTTTAATCTCATTTTTTTAAATTTTAACATTGGAGTACCATCTGGATCATATTCATTGGGAGAATCAAGTAATAATGTAGGTAAAGTACCTTCACCTCTTAATTCGAATTTTAAAGAGCCACTTTTTGAATCAGAATTCCCTTCTACAGTAGCTTCAAATAAACCAGAATATGGCATAACGCTAGTAGGATTAAAAGTTACTGTAACATATTCACTTTCTCCAGGATAAATTTTAAGGGGGTCTTTATATTGAGCTGTAAATGCAAATCCTTCACTTTTACTTGCAGTTCTTGGATTAACAGCAACTTTAACAATACATGGTATTTTATTATTATTAATTAATTTAAATCTCTCACTTACTCCATTTGGATTTTTACTTGCTATAATAGTACCAAACCAAAAGACTTTTTCTTCAGCTCCGAAAATTCCACTTGTTATTATATTTTGTTTATTTAAATCTGGACTTATACTTGGAAGGACAGTCTGTTCTTCGAAAATAGCATCATAATCTTGTGTTTCAATACCAGGAATACAACTTTCTGCAACTAGATCAAATGGGATTCCAAGTGGATTATCTTCTGGTTGTCTTCCTTGAATATCTATTGCTAAATTTGCACTACAAAATTGTTGTCCTTCTGCTGTAAATACTACATCTATTTTTGCACTACTTCCAGGTGCTATTGTCCCTTTAAAGTTCTTTATTTGATATTTTCCTATTGTTAAAACATCTTCTTGTCCTTTTTTCTTTGGATCTTGTTTTGGAGGCTTTTTCTCTTGTTTTTTAGGCTTTCCACCTTCTATTGCTTCTTTTATTTCTCTTTCTTTCTCCATTTCTTCTTCTATTTCTCTTTGGTCCTTTTCTTCTTTTATTGCTTTCATTTTATTTATATCTTGAAGGTATTCAAATATTTCATAATTGAAATCAAATTGACCTTCATTTCTTATTTCAATTGAACGAGTTTGACTTTCATTATATTGAAGAGAACCGAAATTTATACTTTTTGGTGGGTTTATTGTATATTTTGAAAAATAGGATGCAACATTTACGAAAATATTTATATCTTGATTTTTAGTTCCTTTTTCTCCTTCAAATATTGATAATTTAATTTCACTTGAGTTTCTTTGAGGAGATATATTAATATCTTTTGGATATCTTTTAAATATGCAATATATATTCTTATCTTTACCTGGTTCTATTTCCCCATCAACTGGTTCAAATTTGAATAATTCTTGCCATAATTTTTTCATAATTTCAAATTTATATCTTATTTTATAAATACCTAAATTCTTTAACACAAATGGGAATCCTTTAGTTTCCTTAACTTTAACATTTCCAAAATCAATAATTTTCCCTTCATTATTAATAACTAATTCAACAGTGACTTTAAATGCTTCAGCCATTAATTTAATAACTCTAGGTTCAATTTTAACTCCATAACCTAAATTATCTTCGACTTCTAAATTAAATTGGAAAGGATATTTATCTTGATTTTCAGAGCAGAAAGTAACAGCAATTAATTGTTCTTTTCCTTTTTCAATAATACCATTAATAGGTTCAATTTTATAAACAGTAGGTAAATTTTCCAATCCAGTTAATGCCCATTTACAATTAACTTCACTAACATTTTTCATTTTAATATATTTAGTCCTAGGTTGATTAACAACTAATTTTTCAAAATCTAAAGAATCAGTATCTAAATCAATTTTAGGTTCAGCACCTTTACAAGTCAATAAAACTCTAGTAGGAATAGGATTATCTTTCATTAAGCAAATTAATTCATCTTTATATTCAGTTTCTTTAGAAGGAAAAGCATAAATTTCTAATTCAGCAGTTTGACCCATTTTAATTTCAATTTGATTTTTAGGTAATAAAAATGGAGTTTTTTGTTCTTGTGCATTAGGATCTTTCTTTGCTGGCTTTTTATCCTTTGCTTTGGGATCAGCATTAGCATCAAAATTAGGATCAGTTGATTGACCTGGTGGGAAAGGTAATTTAAAACCTAGACCATCGAAATTCATAGAACTTAAGAAATCAAAATCAACAGTTAAATCAAATTTACCATTATTTGTGAATCTAATAGTTCTACAATTTGTGGCTTTATATTTTTCTATTTCTCTATTTTGATCACTTGTTATTAAAATATAACCGAAATCATCTTCGAATTTTTTATTAAGTCCTCTTAAATTTATTGATCCTGCTTTTGGTCTTGGTGTTATTGTAGTCATTGAAGGATAATCACTTTGACCATTAATTTGTATTTTATATTCAATTGGTGGATATGATAAAACTTCAAATAAAAATTCTTGTGATTTATTACATACTTCTTTAGCAAAAAATCCTACTATTGCTTTTACTGATTCATTAGGTGGAATTACCCATCTTACTTGATCAGTTAATATTATTTCTGGCTCATATTCTTCTTCTCCTCCTTTTGCATCTTTTTTAGGAGGTGCTTTTTTCTTTTTTGGATCTTTATTTTCTGCTTCTTTATTTTTTCTATTTTCTTCTGCTTTTTTATCTTCTTCTTTCACTTTCTCTATTAATTCTTCAAAAGGTAAATCTTTATATTTTTCATCTATTCCTTTTAAGAAAAAGTTTTCTAACATTTCATGTGGAGTTCTTTCATTTGGTTTTTTTATAATTTGAACTTCTTCATTTGGAGGAATTGGTAAATCTTCTGGATCAGGGAGAATTGGTTCTGGAATTACTTTATAGTAACTTAATAATAATTGAGGAATACAATTTTCAAACATTATAGGAACACATTTTCTTTCCATTTTAAATATTCCATCATCTTCTTCTTCTTCTTCTTCTTCTTTTTTCTCTTCTTCACCTTCTTTCTTTTCTTCTTCTCCTTCCTTTTTCTCTTCACCTTCTTCTCCTTCTTTCTTCTCTTCTCCTTCTTCACCTTCTTCTTTTTTCTTTTCTTCTTCTTCTTTCTTTTTCTTTTCTTCTTCTTCTTTCTTTTTCTTTTCTTCTTCTTCTTTCTTCTTTTTCTCTTCTTCTTCTTTCTTTTTCTTTTCTTCTTCTTCTTTCTTCTTTTTCTCTTCTTCTTTCTTCTTCTTATCATCTTTCTTCCCATCTTTCTTTTCTTCTTCTTCTTCTTCCTCAGGTTCATCTTTTGGAGGATTAATTCTCCTATCTAATAACTCTTCCATTTTCTTAGTCATTCTTTCGACATATTGGGCATAAGCTTCTTTCTCTTCAGGAGTTAACTCTTTAGGTTCTTGATTGGCAATAGTAAAAACAGGTATATGTTCCTTAATAAATTCTTCAAACATTTTATTAAATGTTTCCACAACTTCAGGATTAATTTCTGGTTTTGCTTCTTCAACAACTTCATTTTTTCCTTTTCCTTTAACATTCTTTTTATCTGTTTTAGCATTTGTTGTTCCTCCAGGAGTTCTATCAGGACTTGTTGAAGCAGCTGGTTTCTTTGGAGGAACTTTTACAGTTTGAACTGTTTTTTTTCTTATTGATGCTCTTCTTTTCTCTGGATTTAATTCATCAATATATTGTCCCCAATCAATATAATGACATACATCTAATCCATCTTTATCTTTTGGAAAATCAAAATATGCTAAAATCAAATTTTCTTTCACAAAATATTCATCTAAATATTCTAATACTGTTTCAGGACTATCTAATATTTCAGATTCTAAATCATCAAATACACATCCACAATTACAATCTGGTTGAGATATTCTATTTGATAATAATTCTGCAAAAATTTCTTTAGTTACATTTTTATACATACTTTCACTTGGAGGTTCTGGTAATGTTATTTTTTTATTTCCTTTTGCTTGTTTTGCTAATTTATCATATGCTACTTTTGCTTCTTCATATTCTTTTTTCTTTTCTTCTTGAGAAGTTGCTATTTTTTCAGTCATTTCAGGATGACCATTGTCAATGTTCCATTGTAGTAAATCCTTTATTGATACTACTCCTCTAAATTGTTTTTTTACTTGTTCTTTTAATATTGAGGTTTTTCCACTTTGAGAAGGACCTATTAATACTATATTTACTTTATCTCCTCTTTTTACTCCATGTGGAAAATGTATTTCTCCTTCATCATCATCACCTGGAATTAATAATGATAAATGTTCTCTGTATTCATTTGTAAATAATTTATCAAATGTTTCATTTTGAGATGTTAAATATTCTTCTGTGAATTTTTTAAATTCTTCTATTTTTTCATTTAATTTATTATTAAAATCATTAAATTTACTCCACATTTGTTCACCTGCTTGTCTTATTTTTATATCTATTTTATCTTCTGGATTTTTTGTAAATGCTTTATAATATTTAAGTATTTTTTCTTCTTCGATATATTTTTTATCAAAATCAGATGAATATACTTCAATTTGGGAATCATTTGGATTTTTTATTTCAATTTGGGCTAAACCATATTTATAATATGGTAATATTGGTCCTATATTAACAGTATCTGGATTAATTACTAATTCTAATATTTCTGCATTACCTCTAATTTGACATTCAATATTTTTAGCATTATCAACAATATGGAAAACAAATTTACCTTGATATTTCTTTCTTCTTATTGGAACAAATGTAGTTGTTAATGTTAATTTTTTTCCGGGAGCTAATTTACCTTCTTTAGGATAAATATCAAATACAGATTGATCTTCTTTTTTCTCTTCTTTATTCTCTTTCTTCCCAGAAACTCCTTTAGTCACAACATTCCAAGAACAATCAACTCTACTAATGTTTTCAATTCTAAATCTCATAATTTTTTTCCTGCCTAAATAAACTCTTTCCATATCAATTAAATTAGTACTTAAACTTAAATTAGGAATTGCAACAAATGAATGTAAATGAATTAAATAAACTTCTCCATTACTCATAACTAATTTCATTACATTATTAACATCAATATTAGCATTAGAACTACTAGTATTATGTGTCACAGTAATATTAACACTTTTACCTTCATCGACATAGCATTTATCATTAGCAGTTCCATTATTAACAGTATAACCTTTAGCAGCCATATCTTTTTTATCAATAGTAAACATAATTTGACCTTTATTTAAATTAGATACTGTAAAAGTAATACTTGCTTTATGATTAGCAACAACATTACCATATGATACATTATATTCCGCTATTACTAATTCTTTCATATATGAACTTAATTGATTTTCTCTATATGCAGCACTATTTACATTTGGTTGTTTTTCTTGTTTTTTTACTGGCTGAAATACTGAAGATAATTGACTTGTAGGTTGAGGAGGTAAATTTTGCTGAATTTCACCTTGAGCCATTTTATCTACTATTTTATCACATAAGAGATTTCTATTCACGTCAAATTCAAATATTGAATCATCTGTTATATTTGTATTATTTAATTCAGATGAACTTTGAAGTGTTAAAACATTCTTTTTTATATTTTGTTTTGTTTTTGGGAAATAATCATCTAATGCTCTTCTTTTTGACACATACTCTGCTTTTGTTGATTCAAATAATTCTTTGAAATTTTCTTCTAATCTTAATAAAGGTTGAGATAATATAATTCCAGGATAATAACCAATTGCTTTTATTTTAATATGATGTGGTTCAAAATGAGCAATTTCAATAACAATTTCATCATCCATTTTATCAGGAACACCAGGAATAACTTCAATAGTAATTTTCTTACTTTCTCCTTTGTTAACACTATCAATAGCATTAGTTAAAGAAAGATATCTTAATTTATCAGTATGATAAGTAATTCTATAATCAAAAGGAACTTCTCCTTCATTTTTAATATATAAATCAACTTTAGAAGAAGTATTAAAAGGTATTTCTCCAAATTTAATAGCAAATTCTTTTTTACTTGGATCATAAATATCTTCATTGACTTGTAATTTATATTTAATTTCACTTGCTTCACCAATTAATTTTAAATCATATTCAGGTCCTCCTTCAACAATACATCTTGCAATTGCAGTATATCTTTGATTTGGTCCTGGTGTGAAAGTTATTGTTACTTCTTCAGTTTCTAATTCACCTTTTTTTAATCTTCCATTCATTGGAACTATACTAAAAACTTCATTTAATGGAATTTTCCTTGTTACTGCTCTTCCTCTTTTTAAACTCTCATATGAATTTTCTAATTCTATTAATTCCCATTCATATAATACATCTAAGTCACATGATGTATCTCTTTCTAATTTTATTGTCTTTTTTGTAAATGTATCATTTAATAAACATCCGAAATATAATTCATTAGGTAAATTTTTGATATTTGGGAAATTAATTTGTACTGTCATTTTTAATTCTTCTACTTTTTCATGATTATTATGTTTAAATATTAATTTTCCTTCAAATTGTTCAATTCTTTTTTTCTTTTTATTTGAACTTGGATCAAAATCAACTCTTAATTGTTCAGTTTTACCAGGTTCGATTAAATATTTATCTTGAGAAATACTAAAAGGAGGTTCAGTTTTAATGGAAAAATCAGCAGGAAGTAAAGCAGCATTTTTAATAGTTACAATTTTATAAATTGTATCTTTATCATGATCTTCATCATTTTTATAAGTATAAAATAATTTAGGAGGATTAAATTCTAATTGAGGATCAATAAATTCAGCTCTTAAAGTAACATCCCATATTTCAGGTCCATTATTATCTGTTGTTTTATAACAATGAACACCATAATTTGCAGTTAAAACTCCAGCTTTTCGAGAATTTGCTATTAATGTCATTGTACCATATTTTCTTGAAGGTAAAGTTCTTTTTGGACAATCTTCGAAAAACCTAAAAACTTCAACTTCTTCTTCTTCATTCTTTTTCTTATTATCTTTTTTCTCATCTGGTACTGGTTTCTTTTTAGGTTTCTTTGATACAAATGATATATATTGATCACTTCTTCCTCTATTTTCAAATTTAATTTTCTTTTCTATATCAGTACATGTAAATATCACTCCAAAATCTATTGTTTTTAAATCAAATTCAGGAACTATTGTTGTTCCATCACCTGTTGCTTTTAAAGTAACTTCAAAACCTTCACTTTCTTCAATTTTAAAATATAATGTATCAATGAATTTCTGCTGTTCATCAGGTTTACAAGAAATTTCTACTAATTTAGTTTCTCCTGCTCTAATTCTATCTTTTGGATTTTTCACATAAAAAATACTACCTGGAGTTTTCATAAATGCAGTATATATGGCATCAATTGGAGAAGTATTTGCTAATCTAATAGTTTGAACTTTTTCATTTAATGTTCTTACAATACCAAAATCAACTGTATTTTCCATTGCTTGTAAATCTTTAATTGCTTTTTCATCTTTTGAACTTGGAATGGGCATTCCTTCTTTTATAACAACAACATCAGGTCCTTTACTTGTAGCTATAACATTAATTGCAGTTATATAATTATTATCTCTTTCTCTTGCATTATATGCTTTTGTTTTACAATCAATTTCTAATTTTAATCTTATTTGCTGTAATCTTAATGGTTTTAATTTTACAGTTAAAGTTACTGTTTGTTCAGGACCAATTTGACCACTTTGTTGATCACAAGTTAATTCACCCCAACCTTTACTTTGTTCATCTTGTTTCATAACTTTAAATTGAGTACTTAATAAATTAGATGTATTATGTAATTTAATAGTTTGATAAACTTCTTGTCTAATATAAACATTACCAAAGTTAAGTAATTCCATTGGTTCAATTTCAACTTCTGGAACTTCACAAATACCACAAACAGGTAAAGTTAACATATCAAAACCAATACCTAACATATCTAATAAAACAACAATATCATAAGGTCTTTCTTTATCAGGTCTGAAAGT
>JAJJLU010003524.1:0-60014 GCA_023807065.1 Isotricha intestinalis
TAATCATTTATTAGATTATTTTGAAATAAAAGAAAAATAATTAAAATATATAAAATATAATTATTTTAAGTTAATTTATTTAAAATTATAAATTATTTCTTAAAAAATTTTAGTATAAAAAAATTTTTTGGAAATTCCCCTTACTGAAGAATTAATATTTAATTATATTTAATTTAAAATATATCATAGAGTAATAAAAAAATGAGAAATTGTGTAAGTAATAATAATATTAATATTCAAGGATCATGTTGATTCCAAAAGAAGATGAGTACAAATTACCAATTATATAGTAATACAAAATTAATTCAATTTATAGAATAAAATATTATTAACACAAATATAAAATAATAAAAAAATAAAACCAGTAAATTTATATATTGACACAATTTTACATTATGAAGTTTTTCACAAAAGAACAAAATGAATAGAATTTTTACTTAAAAATGTAGCAAATCTTTATTTATCAAATAAAAGAAAATAAACAACAATGGATTTAGCAAATCAAAATGATTTAGAATCATTAATAGAAAGAAAAACAACAATAAAGAAATAAAAAAAATTTAAATGATATTATATTATTATTATTTTTAAAATTCTTCTAAAAAAAATATAAATTTTAATTAATATAAAAAAATGTTTGAAACCCGAGAAAGTGATATTTCAAGTAGTATATCAAAATTTTTTGAAAAGAATGAAGACTTCACTCAATTATTAAACTTCTTAAACACAGAAGAAGAAACTGAAATATATGAATTAAGAATAGGACCCAAAAAACTAACAAGTAAAATAAAAAAATATAATATAAAAAAATAAATAGTTTTGGATAAAGTAATATTATCATGTCCATTATCGACTTTTGAATCAGTAATAAAAATATTATCAAAAAGATTTAGAACTCATAATATAAATTCATATGTAAATTTAGAAGATGTAGATGGAAATACATCAATAATATATGCAGCATATAGAGGAAATATAAGAATAATTCAAATATTAATTGATTATGGTGCTTCAATAGATGTAAGTACAATAAATGGTTTAAATATTTTACATATGGCTGCTCAAGGAGATAATCCAAATGTAATAATATATTTTAAGGAAAAATATAAAATGTCAATTTATTCAAAAGATTTAAAAGATAATACTCCTCTTCATTGGGCTTGTTTTAATTGTGCTGAACATTCAGTTAATTATTTATTAAGTTTTATGAATGATATTAATCAACAAAATAATTTAGGACAAACTGCTTTACATATTGCTATTTTTACAGAAAGAATAAGAATTATTAAGAAATTATTAAAAAAAGGTGCTGATTTAAATATAAAGGATAAAAATGGGAAAAATCCTATTCAATTATCTATCCAATTAACTGGAGCTTCAAGTAAAGTTACTAATGTTTTAATTGAAAATAAACCTATGAAAACTTGTTTTTATAGTAATGGAGAAAAAGGGAAAATTAATTTATTTATTAATGCTTTTACCTTTCTCTTTTCTTTAATTTTGTTCAATTTGATTGTTTATAAATCTCAATTAAGTTATTTAAGTCCTGGATATACTGGATTTTTTTTTATCATTAATATAATTTATTTATTGAGTTTGATTTATATTAATTCTTCTGATCCTGGAATTATTTTAAAAAAAGAAAAATGTGATTGGTTTACTTTAGTATGTAAAAATGTTAATATTAAAAATATGTGTCCTTATTGTCAAGTTCAAAAAGAAAAATTAAGTAAACATTGTTTTATTTGTAATCACTGTATTGAAGAACAATCTAATCATTGTAATTTATTGGGGAATTGTATAGGGAAAAATAATTATTCTTATTATTTTTGGTTTTTATTTATGTCGATCGTTTATTCTTTTTATATTTATTTTATTTCTTTAAAAGTTTTTTTAATTAATGAACCTAGTTTACCTCTTATCGATACTCCTAAACTTACTGAAAAAGATCATATTTTACCTTTTACCTTTATTTTTAAAAGTGATTGGAAAGATGCTATATCTGTATTTGCTATGACTTGTGGATTGTTTGGTTTGGGTTTTTCAATTTTTATTATAATTAAGCAAATTCGTCAAATTATAATAAACAAAAAAATAAAAAATATTTAAGAAAGAAAAAAATAATATAATAAACCTTTTAAATTATATAAAATAAATTAAAATATTAATTTAAAACTTCAAAAAAAAACAAAAAAACCTTCAATAAATAATAATAGATAATTGAAAAAAAGAAATGAAATGAGGTTTCTCAGATAATTTCATTCTTTGAGTGGTGACCCAATTCCTTTAGGCAATTGGGCAAAGAAGTGATAAATTAATAATTAAAGGAAAAATATATTTAATTATTGAAGAGTATGATTCCCAAATTAAGTAATGTATTATTCATAAATTTTAGAAAAATATAATTAATCTAATGGAAAGAAAATTCATAATGAAATAAATACTTGAATTGTTATTTAAAATTAAATTTTTCCTGAATAATTTTTAAATTTAGATGAACAAAATTTTTAAAGTAATAAAAGATGTGATGAAGATATTGAAAAAGATTTATTTCAAAATGTTACTTTATTTGATTGAAATTCAATATTTTTTTATTTTTGAAAATTTAAGTATTGAACTTACTGGACTTAAAATTATTGTTTTCTCCTGAAAGAAAGTTATCTACTTGCCTTAGTAATATAATTTTGAGTATAAATACTATTTTTATTAGTAAAAAAGAATAGATAAAAAAAATGTTATTTATAATAAATTCTTTTAAATCTTGTTTATATTTTTTAAAAAATTAATAAAATAGTTTTAAAAATATTTTTTATTTTTTATAAAAATTAAAAAAAAAAAAATTAATAGTGGATTAATTTAGATAATTTTGGAGATGTTATTCCTGCAAATTTATTTATTGTACTATAATAGTTATTTCTTTTATAAATCTTATATGATTGATTTGGATTTAATTGATTATAATCTCTAATTTTTCTTGATTGAGAAAAACTAAAATTACTATTATGATTATTACTTTGAGAATAATTTGCTTTTTTATTTCCAATTCCACTTTCAGGTAACATATCATTTAATAAAATTTTATTTTCCAAAAATTTTTTTTCAATATTATTTCTTGAATTTAATCTTCTTTCATTAAAGGAAGGTGATTTATTTAAATTTTGTTTTTTAATTTTTTTAGAAATTAAATTCTTACTTTTTATTTTATAATCATTTGATAAATCACCCATAATATCTTCAAAATTTTTATCTAAATCATCAATTGACATTTCTGAAAATTTTGATTCTCCTATATTATTAACATTAATATATTTATTATCTTTTGTTATTATTCCAAAAATATTTCTTAATTTAGTTTTTATTTTACTTTCTTTTTCTTGTATTAATGGAATTTTTTTTTCTGTATTTTTAAAAAAGTGATATTTATTATTAGCTATTAATTTTGTTTCTTCTTCTTCATCTTCTTTTAAAAATGATTTTTTTAAATTGGAATTATTTAAATTATTTGAACTTAAATTTTGTAAAGTGTTATAATTATAATTATCGTTATATCCTTTTTTATTAAAATAATTTCTTATTTTATCTTTTGGATTTTCTCTTCTATTAACATTTGATTTTTTTAATTCATTTAATTCTTTCTTTTTCTCTTTTATAAATTTATCAAATTCATTATTTTCATTTTCTCTTAATTTTCTTTCGTTAAATTTTTTTCTACTTTCATAAACAATTTCTTTCCAATTTAATAGAGAATCAATTGTAAAAAAATTATTTATTTTAGAATCTAAAAAATCATTATTTTTTCTTTTTAAATTTAATTGTTTTCTTTTTTCTATATCTGACCATTTATCTTCTAATTCTTTATAAAGAGAATATTCAAATGAATTTTGATCATAATTTAACTTATTATAATCTTTTTGATTCTCCATTGTTAATGGAAGATTAAATTTTTCATTTTCATCAATTTCCTTATTTTTAATGTCTGAAACATTTTCAATTTCTTTCATATCCATTTCTTGGTAAATATCATGTTCGTTATTGTATTCATTTATTTCTTCATCGTAATTTTCATAATTCATTTTTTTATTATAATTTTTAATTATTCTTTTTAATTTATAAATTAATTAAATTTAGATTAATTTTTTATAAGAAAATAAAAAGTTTATTTTTTTTCAAATAATTTATTTTTAGTTATAAGAATGTAAAAGGATTATTTGGATTATTATTATTATTGTTTGTGCTAGAATTATTGCTTTGTAAATTCATAAAATCAAAATTATTATTATTATTACTTTGATTACTTTGTCCCATTAAATTCATATTATTCATCATCATATTCATATTATTCATTGAATTTATATTTCCCATATTAAAATTCATATTATTATTATTAGTATTCATATTTCCCATATTAAAGTTCATGTTATTCATATTGAAATTCATATTATTATTATTTGAAGAATTATTTCCTCCTAAGAAATTTAAATCCATTTGATTAAAACCTGAATTTGTTTGATTTTGATATGTATTTTGATTTCCAAAATTGTTCAATCCTATATTTAAATTCATATTATTATTATTTGATGTTGTAGGTTGAACTGATGGTGTTCCTAAATCATTTAATAAATTATCTAAATTAACTTGTTTATTTGGTTGATTATTATTATTATTTGTATTAAAAGTGAAATTTGAAGTTGTATTTGTAGTTTGATTATTATTTGAATTACCACTTAAATTAAAATCAAAATTTAAATTATTATTATTACTTACATTTGGAGTAGATAAAGTATTAGTTTTATTTAAAGATAAATTTGTAAAATTATTATTTGAAAAACTATTTGTATTTTGATAAGTATTTGTTCTATTAACAGTACTAGAAGTTGAAAAGTTAAAATCAATATTATTATTATTATTATTAGTATTAGTATTAGTATTAGTATTAGTAATTGTAGGTGTAGGTGTAGAAATAGAAGGAGTGTTAAAAGTATTTGAAGTCTTTGAAGTATTTGATGTTAAACTTATATGATCTAGAAAATCTAAACTTCCAGTATTATTATTATTCTGAGTATTAGTATTTGTGTTATTATTAGTAGATGATGATGCATTTCCAGAAAAAAATGAATTTAAGAAATCATCATCTTTATCATTTTTACTACTTTTATTTTTATTATCTTCAATTTCTGAAATAAAATCATCTTTTTTTTTCATTGTCCCATTATTATCATCATATAAATCTTTTTCTCTATCTTTTTTAATCCTATCTAAATATTTATGAACAATAGCCATTAAACTATCAAAATTTCCTTTAGAAATATTTCCACTGACTAAAATAGAAATTAAATTAGGTAAAATTTTATTAGCAATAGAAATAATAGTAACTACTTTAGCAATTTCTTCATAAATAGAAGATATTAACATACAAATTTCACCTCCATTATCTCCTTTTCTAACTTTATCTAAATTATTTAATAAATTTTCATTGATAGTATTTTGGTCTAATAATTTATATAATTCTTTCATTGAATTTAATAATTTAATTTTTAATTGTTGTGAATTTGTTGTTTGTAAAGTTGTGATTATTCTTGGATAAACTTGATTTTTAAAAGTTAAAGAATCAATTTTTTTCGTAATATAAATTATATGATCTGCAACAACAGTTTGAATTTTAACAACATTACAATCTAAAGCTTTGCATATTATTTTTAAAAAATTATTTGAAAATTCACTTTTTGATATTTTATCTCCTATATATTCGACTTTTTGCAATAAAAAATATAAACATTGAGCAGGCATACTTTTTAAACCAAATAAGTTTTTTAAATAAGGCCAAACAACTCTTTCAAAATTAATTTTTAAATCACTTTTATTTAATATAGCAAAAATAGGATTTAAACAAGGAACAATTAAATTATCATTAGATAAACCATTTAAAAAAGCAGGTAAAAATCTTTTTTCTAAAATTTTATTTTCAAACATATCAACAATTTTAGGAAATTGTCTTAAAAATTCTTCATTTTTTAATTTATCATTTTCTTGTAATCTATCAACAAAGCTTAAAGCTTTTAATTTAGGATCATTAAACCAAGAATTTTCTAATAAATCTTGAAATGAAGGTCTATTATTTGGTTCTCTAATTAAACACTTTCTTAAAATTTCTTTATCATCAAAATCAATTTTTGCTTTATCTAATAAACCATCTATATTTATAGAAAGAGATTTATAACTTTCAATTGTATTATTTGATAAATTTGTTATGTTAATTAAATCTGGATTATTTGTATCATTATTATATATTTTTAATAAATGATATATAATTGTTCCCATTGAAAAAACATCACTTGTATAATAGCATTTATTATTAAATATATTTTCAGGAGCAATATATTTTAAATCTTGGAATGAAGGATTTACTGTTATTTCACCTCCACTTATTGGAGGATCATTCATTGAATATTCAAAAGAACCAATTTTAATTTTATTATTTTCATCAATGAATATATTTTCTGGATTTAAATTATTATTGACACAATGAGCATCATCATGTAAAAATACTAGTGCCTTACAAACTTCTATAATTATTGCTTTGATTTCTAATTTTGAAGGCTTTGTTGATTCTACCCAACTTTTTAATGTATATGATATTCTATCTGTTACAAATCCTATACAATTTTTATCTTCTACCATTGGTTCTATTACACTTAAAATATTTGGATGTTTAAATTTTGAAAGTTCAATTGTTATTTTTTTTAGTTGTTCTATTATATTTTTTTGATTTCCTCCTAAATTTTTTAATTTTTTTTTCTCTAAAACAAATATTGAAACTGGAATATTTCTTTGTTTATGTGTTGCTTTGTATACATTCCATTCTAAGTTAAATCCTAATTTGAGAAATGGATTTTTTTCCGCATTATATTGTTTGAATAATTCTGTACCCATATATTTTTTAATATGAAATAAATAATAGAAAAAATTGATTTATTCTTTTTATTCTTTTTTAATTAATTTTTATTTTTAATAATTTTTCAATTGATTTTTTTTATGAAAATTAATAAAAAAAGTAAAGTAACTCTTAATTAATATTAAATTTGATGTGATTTTAATTTATAATAAACAAATAATTCAATTAAAATAAATAATAATATCCTATTGTTGAAATTAGAATTTGATTATAGGCAAAAGGTTAAAATTAAATTATAAATCAAATTCAACAGATAATAAAAGATAATTTAGTTAAATTATAAAAAAATTTTTATATATTATTCTCATTGAAAATATAATTGTTTTTATATAAAAAGATTAAAGAAAGATCTGTTCTTTTCATTTCAATCTCATTTATAATTAATCCAAAAAGCAAATAAAACTATGATATTTATATGAATATTTATATAAAAAATGATTGTTATAAATAAGACATTTTTGAAAAAGAAAATAAATTAATATTATGAAATAATGGAAAGTGAAATTTTATCTAATATAAATTCATTAACTGAATTTAATAAAAAAATAAAAAAAAGTTGAAGTAATTATTAAAAAATTTGATACTAAAGAAGTAGATGAAATTAAATATTACCAATTATTAAATATTAATCCTAAAAATCTAAAAATGTACATGATAAAAAAGAGTGAGAATTAATATTTTTCTATTTTTAAATCTATTATTTTAATTTAATTTTTTCTTATAAATATATAAAATATTTTAATGTCTGTAATTAAATATGAAGAGAAAAAAAATTATATGATAAAACCCCCTTTTAACTTAGAAAAAATAGCAAGAGCCGTAAAATGTGAATATTTAATAAATTCAACAAAAAATAAACAATATATTCATTTAAAGAATAAAGTATTGAATTATAAAAAAAAGAAAAATGAATTATGTAATAATAGTTTATATAAATTAAGGAAAAATAGATCCTCTCCTAATTTAGAAGAATTTGATAACAGCAACAATAATATACTACAAACATTTATAAATCAAACAAGTGAAATTAGACAAGAAGAAAATAATGTTTTTGATTTAAAATCTTATATTGAAAATAGAAGTAAAAAACAAGTGAAAATTTGTTCGTTTTTTAATATAAATAAAGACCCTGATGATTCAGAAAATTATCATCCAATAAAAAATATTAATGAAGTAAATGAAATTTACAATTTAAACTTAAATTTAAATTATCCTAAAAATAATAATAATAAATTTCCTAAAACTTCTAAATTAGGTTCAATTTTAAATTTATTTCGAAAATATGCTTATAATAATAGTAATAAAGAAAATAATTTTGTAAATAATGAAAAAGAAAATAAAAGTTCTTTGTTTATTACAAATAATACTAAAATTAGATTAAAGAAAAATTATTCTGCTCTAAATAATAAAATAATTGAAAAAGATGGTAATATTGCTTTAGATTGTTTAAGAAGTAAAGCTTTTGGAAATGATAAATTATCTAAAGCACTTTTAGATAAAAATATGAATTTTCCAACAATAGAATTATTTAAGCAAGATCCTCTTTATCAAAGAATACATAAAATTAATTATCTTCTTCCGAAAATATTAAAAAATAATACAAATAGCATATATTAATAGTATTAACTTTTTATTTTCTTATCTTTTTTTAATTTAAATTATTAATTGTTATTTAAAAAAAATATAACTTTATATTAATTTCCAAATCTATTTTTTATTTATATACACTTTCAATTATACTATTATTTCATAAAGTTAATTTATAATTAATTTAATATCTGGTCTTTCTTTTTTAAATTTGTCAATTAATTTTTTCTCTTCTAAAGTAAATTCTTTTTTTTGTTCATTATCAGAATAAGGAATAAATTCAAGAGATTTGACTTCTTCTTTTTTAATAAAAAAATTTAAAAGAAATTTAACTTTTAATTTAGGATTTAGAGAAAATGAAAATTCATATATATTATTATTAGATTCAATAGCATCAAAAATAATATTATAATTGTCCATATTAATATTCAATTGATCTAAATAAAAAGTATAAATATTTTTATTATTTCTAATAACTTTACTTAATTCTTCTAAGCTTTTATTACCTCCTTGATCATTCATAGATAAATCAAAATGATTAATTGTTTTATTGTTTATCATTGCTCCACATACATCCTTAAAATCTTGATAATTAAGTTTACAACATCTTAAACATAAAAATTCTAAATTAACAGTTTCTATTAATTTTTTGATATAAATTCCACCACCTGTAATTTCCATAAAAGAAAGATCAATATATCTTAAATTAGGATGATTATATAAACATTTACAAACAATTTCAACTCCTTCTTTTTTAAATTGACAAACACCATTTCTTTGTAAATATAATCTTTGTAAAGTTTTATTTGTTTTTAAGAAATCAGAGAAAACTTTTATTCCTTCCAAAGATAAAAAGTTTTCAGATAAATCTAAATATCTTATTCTTTTATCTTTTATACTTTGAGTTAAATATTTTAAGTGAATATCATATAAATTTGAAGAATGTAAATCTATATATCTAATATTATAATTTAATTCTAATAATTTTCCTATATAAAACCATCCTTTAAAATTTGAATCATTTCCATTTGAATAAAATGCAAACTTTTTTAAATTATTATATTTTATTAATAACTCAATCATTTCACTAAAAATTTCCATTTGAGTAATTTTTGAATTTCTTATAATTATTTTATCTATTTTTCTTGAATCATTATTTAATTCAATTTCTGAATTATTATCACTTTCATCTTCTTTATTTGGACTTAAACAATTTGTATCAATTGAATTCATTTTATTCTTTTGTGACTTTGAAATTAGACTATTACTTTTTTTCCAAAATAAAATTTTTTCTAATCTTTTTATTGTTTTCAATCCAATAACTTCTTCAATATAATATTCATTATCTTTATGAATAATGTCATCTGTATTATTATTATCACTATTATTATTGTATTGATTTTCATCTGTAAATTTTAAATCATCATCAGTTAAAATTGGATTTAAGAAATTTGTAAATCTTTTAAAATCTCTTAAATCTACTATTTTTTCTGAAAATATATCTTCATTGTCAAATACTTTTTTTATTAAATCTTTAGTAAAATTTTCTTCAATTGCTTCATTAATTAATAAAATAATAATTCTTTTTAATTCTTGAATTTTATAAGGAAATAAATGTTTCATGTTTTTATAATTTTTAACTACAGGAATGTTACCTGAAAACACATAAAATATTACATTTTTTTTTGTGTTAGGGTCTGATATTGTTGATAAAAGATTATTTGAACTTTCACTACAATCTGTAAAAAAACTATTGTTAGTATTTTTTTCAAAAATTTCAGTTGCGGATAAATTTATTTCAAAAATTCCTTCTTCATCAGTTTTAATTAATCTATATAATTCTACAATATATTCATTTGACATATTTTCAGATGTAGAACAACAACCTCCCATTAAAAATATTCTTTTTTTATTTCTTATAAAAAATAATTAACTTTATTTAAATGTAAAACTAATAAAACAAATGAATATATGAATACAATTTTTTTCCTTTTTTAATTCTTTTTTTATTTCTAAAAAATCTTAAAAAAATAACTTTTTTTAATTAAAATGTCAAGTTCCACTTCAGTATCCTCTGAAGATTTTCTTCCAAAAAATCCAAATAATTTGATTAAAAAAAAAGAAAAAAATATAAATTTAATTAACTTAAACAAATCAATATCTAATCTTTTAACTTATATTCAAAAAGAAAATTGTAAAAAAATTTCATATCAAAAAATATTAAAGTCTCAACAAAAAAGCATTTTTACATCAAAATCAATTCCTTTAATATCAATAAAGGATTTTATCGAAAGAATAAAAAAATATATGAAAATCGAAGATAATACTTTAATATTAGGTTTAATATATATGGATAGATTCTGTGCAAAGAATTTTATAACATTAACAGAATATAATACTCATAGATTGTATTTTATTAGTGTTTTGACTGCTTTAAAATATCAAGAAGATATTTATTATAAAAATACTTTTTATGCAAAAATTTGTGGTGTAAAAGTGGAGGATTTAAATAAAATGGAATATGAATTTGTTGTCAATATGAATTTTGATTTTTATGTTAGTAGAGTTTTGTATAAAAAGTATCGAGATTCCTTAAAAGATGAGTAAATATTATTATTATTGCTCAATAATATCTTGTTATTGTAAAAATTATAATATTTATTTATTATAAAGAAATTTTGTTGAATAAACTTTTAAACAGTAAATTTATAAATTTTTTTTCATAATTTTATTCTAATATATATTTTTTATTTATCATTAATAAAAAAATAGAAAAAAAAAACAATAAAAATGGAAATTATTAATTACAAAAAAATTAAATAAATTTAAATAATTAAAATCATAAAAATTCAAAAAAAAATATACTTAAATTAAATATCTAAAATGAAGCAATATTTGGGAGCATTCATATTAAATTTTGTCTTTTTCCTCTTCATAACACTTTTAGGAGTAATGTGTTATGCAAATCCAAATATATTTGGTTCAAAATCTTTAGGAAAATATATGAATAAATTTTGTAAAAATCCTTCAAATTCGGAAAATCTAATATGTCATAATGAATTTAAAAAAAAAAAATTTATTTTACTTTTAGTTGATGGAGGGGCCTTTGAATCAGTAGAATTTGCTTTTAATCCTCAAAAACATAATTTATCTAAAGTATTTATTAATTATGAAACAGAATTTAAAGTGACTGGAGCTAATTTTGAAACAATGTTTACTGGGAAATTTAGTAGAAATTATAAATATAGAAGATTTGCTTTGGATAATTTTTTTTTTCAATTAAAAGAAGCAAATTACAATTTAACTTATTTAGGAGATGTAAATCCAATGTTTACATTTTTAGGAAGAGAAAAAAGTCCAGAATTGAATTCATATAGAATTAGTGTTGAAGATGTTGCTTTAAGTAATATTTGTAATGATTCATATAATATTCAAGATGAATGGGTTCAAAAATTCTTAAGAGAAAATTCAAATGAAATAGGTATACTACAAATATCAAAAAAACAATTATATGAAAAATTAGATGAATATTTTAAAAATTCAACTTTTAAAAAATTAAATATGACTGAATGTTTATATAGGGAATTTGATTTAAAAAATGTAGGAGAAAAATTCGGTTTAATATATTATACAACAGTAATTGATCATGAAACACATAAATATACTAAAAATCATTATCAAACAATGGCACAAGTATATTCATTAGATTCATATTTAGATAAATTTTATGAATTTATTAATGAAAATCCTGAATATGCTTTAATAATAGCTAGTGATCATGGAGGAAATACTTTTTCAGGTGATGATGAATTAATTTCTCATGGATATAATTATCCAGGAAATGAAGGTATTTTTATTATATATACTAAAGAATTAAATAATAAGAAAAAAGAAAGAAATATAGAAAATATAAATAGATATCATTATGCTTCAACTATGCCTATGATAATTGATGGAATTAATATTCCTTTAGAATGTACTGAAATGCCTTTAACTTTAGCTGATAGTCTTTTTTGGGAAAAAATTTCTGTTAATATGAAAATTGCACAAATGAATGAATATTTTAATGTTGCTAGTGAAATTTTTCCTGGAATGAAAAAGGAGTTTAAAAAAATAATTGAAAAATTTAATGATATTGGAAAAGAAGATATTAGTTATCAAGAAAAGAAAAAAAAAATATTAAATTTACAAAATAAAAGTTTTAAAATCGTTGAAAGAAAAAGTATTCCTTTTTTTAATTATTTTTTTATGTTTATATTTTTTGTGATTACTTTTGGAAAATCTTTTCTGGAAATTTTAAGAATGAAAAATATTTTGAAAGAGAAAGATCCTAATTATAATAAAAGAGATTTTTATATAAATATTTGTGGATTATTTTTACCTGTTTTATCATTTTTATTTTCTATTCCTTATGAAGTAGAAGATAAAATATTTTTTTTTGATACAATTAATATTGTAATTATGCTAATTTTAGTGATAAAATCTATAGATTTGAAAAAATTAGGTTATTTCCCTTTAATTGTAATTATTTTTACAACTTTAACTAATTTTGGTTATCATGCAGAATTTTTCCATGAATTAAAAAGTTTTCTAGCTCATTATTATTATAGAAGATATGCTGAACTTCTATCTTTTTCAATTATTCTTTTATATATTTATCTGTGTTTGAATTCAGATCTTCAAAATAAATATTTTGATTTTAATCAAAAATATCCTATGTTTAAAATTTCATATATTTATTGTACTACTTTAGCTTGTTTAATCTTTCTTTTCCATTTTACAAAACCATTTTATAGTACTGGACCTACAAGTTTATTTTTAAATAGATTAATATATGTTTTATTTGTTATATTATTTAATTTGGCTATGATTATCCCAAAAAATGAAAAAGGAAAAAAAACAAAGAAATTTGCTTTAACTAAAATATTTATTGTTTTACTTCAAACTTTTTTCATTGAAGATGCAGATACAATATTTAATTTAGTAATATTTATTCCTTTATTTGAATATTTTGGTTATGTTTTTAAAAAAATAAAAAATAATAAAAGTAAAATTTTTCTATGGCAATTTAATGTACTTTTCTTTGAATTATTTTATATTTTAATAAAAGGAACTCTCGATGTTAAAAGTCATCCAAATTTACCAATAAGGGAATTTAAATTAAATGATAAAACAATTGATACATTTTTAATGGTTCAAATAGATGTTAATTATTCAATTATTTTACTTGCATTTTTATTTGAAAATACATATTTTCCGAAAGATAAGTTTATAAATTCAAAATCAATGTTAATGAGATATATTATTTATATTAGAGCAAATATTGTAAGTTCAAGTTTTATTTATACTATTGTAATCAGAAAAGTTGATAGAGAAGTTATTAAATTTATGTTTTTTACTGCTATTTATTCTCTTTTTGTTGTTTTTGATTTTGCTTATGTAATGTGCTTTTATGGTGGTTGTTGTGGTTGTCATTCAATTTGTAAACCTTTATGTAAAAAATATATTGGAGAAGAAAATATTGTTCAAATTCCTGATAATTCGGTTTCTGTGAAAGAATCTAATGAAATAAGTGAAAAATAAATTATTTGTTATTTAAAATTTAAAAAATAACATTATTTAATTTTTTTGAAAGTTTTAAAAGCTTTTATGTTTTTTGTAAATTTTTATTTTTATAATAATTTAAGTATATTTGTAAATAATTTTAAATAATATGAAAAATAATTTAAAGAATAATTAAATGAATGAAGAATATTAATATTCAAAATAAAAATCAAATTTTTTATTTTTTTAAATGTATAAAATTTTATAAAATTTCCAAAAAATCAATAAAAAATAGAAAAAAGAAAATACCTCTAAGGATACTTTTCACAAATAAAATCATTTAACTCAACAAAATCATATCTTTTACTTTCATCAATTTCCAACATAGAAAGTAAAACTTGAATAAACTTCTCAGTGTATTTATTTCTAAAATGTCTTTGTAAAATTTTTCCAATTCTATTCATATCAGTAACATCTCTAACTTCATAAATAATATTAAAATTTAAACTAGCAGCATACATTAAACAAAAACCTAAAGAAAAAACATCACTTTTATAAGGATTATGTGTAACATCATCTTTATCTTTTTTTAATCCATCATATAAAACTGGACTCATATATAATTCTGTTCCTCTTAAAGTATTTAATTGTTTTGCAATTTTTGCTTCTTTTGCTTCTCCAAAATCTGCAACTTTATATGTTTTATTTTTAAATACTAATATATTTTGAGGCTTAATATCTCTATGTGCTATTTTCATTTTAGTTTGCATGAATAATAATGCATTTATTATTTGTTTTAATATATTAATTAAATCTTCTTCTTTATAATTTTTTCTTACACTTAAATGTTTTTTTATTTCATCATTCCAATCACCTAATGCTAATTCCATTAAAACATATAATGCTAAAGTTGTTGAATCTAATATATTAACACAAATACCATAAATTTTCATTACATTTGGATGATCACAAACATATACTAATTCAAATTCTTCTTCAAAACCTTCTAATTCTTCTAAATCATGTGCTATTATCTTTTTTAATGCATATTTTTTTTTATCATGATTATTGTAAGCTTGATATATTACACCATAACTTCCTTCTCCTATTTGCTTATATAATGTATAATCATTTATATCAAATTTAGGTAATTTTGATTCATTTAATATTTTATTAATTTGATTTTGAAGATTTTTTGTATTTAAATTATTTATATTATTATTATGTGTTGTTTTTGATTGCTTTATATTAATTTCTTCTTCTTCATTATTTTCATTTTTTAATGAACTTTGGGTTTTCTTATTTGAATTACTGTCTTCTTCATTATCTCTTCTTCTTCTATTAATTATTCTATCATATATATTTAATCTATTATTATTGTCTTTTTCTTCTTTCTCTTTCTCTTTTTCTTTTTTTTCTTTTTCTTCTTTTTCTTTTCTTTCTCTCTCTCTTCTTTCTCTTCTTTCTTCTCTTTCTTTTTGTCTCTCTTCTCTTTCTTTTCTCTCTTTTTCTTCTCTATCTTTTTTTTCTTTTTCTATTCTTTCTTCTCTTTCTTTTCTTCTTCTTTCTCTTTCTTCTCTTAATTTTTTACTTCTATCATTTTCATCATTATTATTATTCTTTTCGGTTTTTCTTAAATTTATTAAACTACTACTTACTATTTCATCATCATCATTTTCATTTTTATAAATATTTGTTCTAACATTTCTTCTATTATTCAAATTATCATTATCATCATCATTTCTTCTTTTCTTTAATGGAGAAGCTAAAACTTCTAAACTTTTTCTTCTATAATTTTGAATGTCATTATTATTATTTGAATTCTCAATTTTCTTTAATTCTTTTTTATCTCTAAATCTACTTCCACATTTTGGACAAGTCCAAATAAATTTATCATAAAAGTTAAAAGCTTTACATCTATCACAAACTACTATCATATTATCATTCAGTTCTCCAAAATATAAAGTTCCTTTACAATCACTTTTATGGTAAAAATTTGTAAAAAAAATATTTAATTTACAACAAGGTAATTTATTTGGATGAGCTTTTTGTTTTAAAAATAAAGTTTGTCTTATTATTTTTTTAATAATTTCATTTTCAAGTGGATTATATACAATTGCTTCACTTCTAAAATCACTTTTACAAGCAGTACAAGTCCATAATATTCTTTCAGGTTTAGAAGTAAAATTACATTTTAAATTTAAACAAACTAACATTTTAGTTTTTAAATTTAAATATAATACTGCATGGCATTTAACACATTTCATTTTTTCATTTATTACTTTTTCACAATGATATTTTTTCCATGTTGCTGGTAATAAATTTTTATCTTCATTTTTATTTAAAATACTTGAATAATAATCTTCATTACAATTTGAACAATGACATAATATCATTGAGCTTAAATAAACTTTATGACAATCTGAACAAATAACATATTTAATTTCTCCATTTTCTTCAATTTGATAAAATTTACTTAAACTATTTTGACAATTATGATAAGGAATATCTTCTGTTTCAGCACAATGTTTTCTAAAATTACTTAAATATGAATTTTCATTTAATTTTCCTCTTCTATTATCTCTTTCAAAGTTTTTAAAAGCTTTGTTTAAAATTTCAAAATGATAATTATAATCTTTTTCTACATCATTATCAAAATCTGTTAAAATTTTTTCTAATGTTTCATCTTTGAGTGATTCTTCAGAATACATATCTGTTAATATTGTATTTATATTATTTGAAATATCATCTAAAAAATCTTCTTTTGATGATATTAAAATATCTTGAAACATTTCATCAAATTCAGATTCATACATTTTTTTAATTTTTTCTATTAATGCTTTTTCGTTACGAATATCTTTTTTAAACTCTGAAAATTTTCTTTTTTCGTTTTCTTCATTTGAGTCCATTTTATAATTTATATTTTTATTTTATTTTATTTTCAAATTTTTTTTTAACATTATTTAATTTATTAAATTATAGGAAATCAATTAAAATAAAATACCAATTTAAGCAATAATAAACATTATCAAAATATTTAAAATAATCTTATTTCAAATAACAAATTTAATTTATATTTTACAGAAAATTTTTTATATAATTGATTTTTATATTAATTATTTATATTATAAAATAATATATATTCCAAATTATATTACATTAAAATGATTAAGATTTAGAAAAAGTGTTAGATAAAAAATAGAATGATGAAATAATAAAATGAAATAAAAATTGAAGAAATGAATAAATTCCAAAAAATTAAAGTAACAACTGATACGTAGAAGTTCTATAAATAATCAACAACTTTATCTTCGCCTTTATATATTTAATTTTATTATTAACTTTTATTATTAATTTTAACATTTATCCAATATTTTATTTTTAATATAAATGTTTTAACTATTCATTACCTTTTAATATAGTTTTTTTTGCAATTCAAAATATGTTAAAAATCTGTTATATTTTGATTTATATTATATATTCATTTGATTTTTATTTATTTTTCAAAGATTTTTTATTTTTTGATTATTTAATTTCTAATTTTTTTTTATATATTTAATAATTTTTATATATTAATACATATAATGTGAAGAAAAAAATTATAATTATTAGAAATAAAAATATTTATATTCAAAAAAACACATAAAATAAAACTATAGAAGTTTATGATCAAAATATAATAAGAATTTTTTAATTTAATGTTTAATTTGAAAACCTATTATAATAATGATGAAATTTTTAAAAATAGAATAAAATTATTTGATATATACAATTACAATATTATTTCAATCATAATTTTGAAAAAGAATAAAAAAAAACAACCCAATGAAAATAATAATTTTATATCCTCAATAATATACCTTCTAATTGTAAATAAACAATTAAAATTTTTTAAATCAGATAAAAGTAAAACAAATATATTTAAAGATTGATAAAATATTCTTTTAATGAAAAAAATTATAAAAAAATTCTTCCCAAAAGAAATATAAATAATTTAATCATTGACTTTTATAAAGAAATCATATTTACAAAACAATAAGAATAAATAAATTCAAATTTTAATTGTATTAATTTTTCAAAAATATTTAAGTTTATAAAAAATTAAAATTAAAAAATAAAAAAAAAATGAAAAATCAAAGAATTCCGAATTACAAAAATTTATCATCTGAAGAAAAGAAATTATTTAATATATATTTATCTGAATACAATGATATATTCCAATCAATTCTCTTATTCACTCCAACTGAATTTATTCAAAATATTATAAAAAGAGTAGAAATAACATTAAAAAAAAAATTTAACGACATTCCTTTAAAAAATAAGAAAAGAGTTGAAGAATTTTTAACAGAAAAAATATATTCAAAAGAATTTAAACTAGCATCAAATGCAATGAAAATTATAAAAAAAAGAAAAAATGAAAATTATTCTTCAAAAACTTTATTCAAAGGAGAAATAATAGAACATTGTCCTTACGATAAAAAAAATGGTTATTATATACATTCATGTGGTGAAAAATTTTATGTTTTTAAATATAAACCTTTAATAAATTTTACTAATTTAGAAGAAGAACCAAAAAATGATATTTTTGAATTTTTTTTAGTTTGTCCAAAATGTGAAATGCTTTATAAAAGTAATTTAATAAAATTTCATTGTAATGATTCAAACATTGATTTTTATTCAAAATTAAAAAATGAAAATGATAAAAATAATGAATTACCTTTTGCAACATGGAAAAAATACCATTGTAATGCAGTTATAAATGATACAATGAAATGTCCAATTTGTAAAGAAAGTTTATTATATGATAAAGAAAATGATAAGTTAATATGTAAAAAATGTAATAAAAATGTTGCTCCTAAAAAAATTTTATGGAATTGTTTAATTTGTAAAACAGATTTTTCTTCAGAGGCAAAAGAATATAATAATTTAGAATTTAAAAATATGAAAATTTGTATTAAAGACACATTAATTAATAAAGAAAGAGCATTTCCAGAAATAATGGGTTGTGATTGTGAAATTGATTTTGAAAAAAATAAATTTTTTCATAAAATAACTTGTAAAGGAGAATTATTTTTAGGAGAAATGAACGGAAGAAAAATTGTTGTTTGTTATAAATGTGATTCAATGGGTTTTTATGATAATTATAATTGGACTTGTCCAAAATGTCAAAAGAAATTTAAAGTTAAAAATATATTAAAAAATAATGATAGTATTAATAATTATAGTAATAATATTATTAATAGAAATTTAAGTTCTAGAAAAGAAAAAGAAAATAATGAAGATGAGTTTCAATATAAATCAGGAAAAAAATATTTTGGATTTTCTCCTTGTTTTAAAAGAAAAAGAAGTGAATTAGATGAATCATGTTCTCCGAATAAAAATAATTTATATCGTTCATCAATTAAAAAAGATAAAAAAGAAGATTCACGTTCTCCTTTTATAATGTTAAAAAAACAGTTATCAGGAGTTAATGATGATGAAGTTAAAAATTTAGGAAATGATTTTAATAATATATCTTTAAGAGATGAAAGACCAGAAACAGAAAATAATTTAAATTTCAAAAATTCTCTTTATGATAAAATAAATGAAAGAAATAAAAAAAGGAAAAAATCCCTAAACAAAAATTCAGTTTCAACAACAAATTCATCTGAAAATGGTTCATTGAAAATAGAAAGAAATAAAAAAGAAAAAGAAAATCAAAACTCAAAATTTATAATTTTAAAAGAAATAATTCCTGAAGAAGAAAAGAAAAAATTTGATGTAAATGATTATAAAATAAAAGAACAAATAGGAGAAGGTAGTTTTGGGAAAATATTTAAAGTAGAAAGTCAAGAAGGAAAATATTATGCAATGAAAAAAATAGTAGCAACAAATCAATCTGATATTGAAGATTTACAGCATGAATATGATATTTTAGATGATGTAATAAAATCAGGAAAAAAAATAGACTTAGTTTCAATTATAGGAAAACAAAATAAACAATTAGATCCTACAACTTTTGTATTATATGTTATTATGGATTTAGCAGATTGTGATTGGGAAAAAGAAGTAGAAGAAAGAAAAAAAAAGAATAAGTATTATAGTGAAAAAGAACTATTTAAAATTTTATTTAATTTAATTAAAACTTTTTCACAATTACAACGAATTAATATTTCTCACAGAGATATAAAACCACAAAATGTTTTGTTTTTTAAAGAAAATAATTCATATAAATTAGCTGATTTTGGAGAAGCAAAAGAATTACAAAATAATGGTTTAGTTACTTCAAGACAAACATTAAGAGGAACTGAATTATTTATGAGTCCAGTTTTATTTCAAGCTTATAGAAATAAAAAAAAATATATTAAGTCTGTAAATCATAATACATATAAAAGTGATGTTTATAGTTTTGGTTTAATGGCTCTTCATGCTGCTTCTCTTGGTTATGATGCTTTGTATGATATTAGAGAATTAAAAAATAATTTTTCTGTAAGAGTTGTTTTGGAAAAATATTTAAAAAATTATTATTCTCCTTTGTTTATTGATTTAATTGCTTCTATGCTTGATGTCGATGAAAAGGCAAGATGTGATTTTGTTGAATTAGAAAAAGTTTTCCAGGATTTTGAAAAAGAATTTTAAATTTATTTTTTTGTTTATTTATTATATATAAATAATATTAATTATTTGATTTATTCAATTTTTAAAATTATTTGAAAAAATAAAAATTTGTTTTAATTTTAACATTATTTACATAAAATTTTAAAATTTGAAAGCATATTTATTTCAACAAAAACTGAACAAAAATTTTTTGATTCTCTTAAATAAAATATATAATTAATGTTCTCAATAATAATCCTTTGATTTATTTTTTTTATCAAAATATTATTTAGCAATATAATTATAATATTCGTTTTATTTATACTAAAAATAATATTTTCTGTTATTCTTATTTTTATAATTTGTTTAGGATTATTAAATAAATAACTTACTAATTTAAAAAAAGATAATCTTCTCATTTGATAGAAGTATTGTTCTTTATTTTTCAGAATAATGCATCAATTACACTATAATATCAAAATAAAATCCTTTTAAATATTTATAAGTTTATAATTTTGTTTGAAATAGTAAAAGATTTATAAAAGTTTAGATTTATTTGTATATGCTTTAGACTTCTCATATAGTAAATTAAATTTTAAAATAGTAATTCTAATAAATAATAATTATATATACTAAAAATCAAAATAAAGAAAATTATTTTACTATTATTCAAGGGGGATTTTCTTTGTCTAATATTTTTATCTATTTTGAAGTTAATGATTGTTATTCAAATTATACTTAAAAAAAGATAATTTTGAAAAAATATAAATCAATCTCATTTACAAATTTACCTCTTTCAATTGTTGCTTTATATTGTAAAGTTAATGAAAAATAATTGAAAATTTATCATAATTTATATTAAATTATATAGAAATAATATTTATATGTAAAATATGTAAAATAGATGAAAAATAATAAGAAAATCGTTAATTTAAAATATATTCATTCATCTTTTTAGTAAAATATGATCTTTATTGTTTCAGAATACATAAATTTATACATAATCCATTATTATTAAGCAATTAATAAATTATTTTCAATATTTTGTTTATATGCATTAATAAAATTCAAATAAGGATAATGTTATTACAATATTTATGGTAATGAGAATATTTATTTTAAAGATTCATTTCAACATTATTACTTTTTCATTTTCTTAATAAAGAAATGAATATAAATTAACCAATAAAAACAAATTTAAATATTATTAAAAATTTTTTTAAAATATTTAATTATTTTGTTCAACTTGATATTGTGTTGCATTTGCTTCATTATTTCTTGCACTATTACCTATATCATATCTATAAGCTTTTCCATTCTCTTCCAAAAATATATCTCTTTCATTATTTAAATCAAAAACTCCTGTATATTTTTGATTTTTATAAGTTAAAAATCCTGGTCCTTTAGGGAAGCCTCTAATAAGTTTTCCTTCTGCAAATGTATCTGAAGAATGAAAATATCTTACTCCCCAAATTTCAGGATTAATTAATTTTTCATAATCTCCATCTCCCCAATAATATTCACCATATCCTATCCTTTTTCCATTGACAAAACTTCCAATATATAAATCACTTTTATAATTATCATTTGAATAATATAATAATAGTCCATTTTCATCGTTTATATTTCCTTTCTTATTTATTTTTCCAATAGATATCAATCCATCTTTTTCACAAATAAATCCTGGTTCATCAGTAAATTCCCCATTAT
Source organism: Isotricha intestinalis (assembly GCA_023807065.1). Lineage (NCBI taxonomy): Eukaryota > Ciliophora > Litostomatea > Vestibuliferida > Isotrichidae > Isotricha > Isotricha intestinalis. The sequence goes on from JAJJLU010003524.1 coordinate 22,370, forward strand.
TAAAAATAGAATAATAACCATCACCATCATTATACAAATATCCTATACCATGCAATTCAAATTTTGAATTAAAATTTCCTACTTTAATATTTCCTTTTTCACTGCCATATAACATTCCTTCATAACAACCGTTTTCTTTTTTTTTTCCAGTAAAAAATTCATCGGTTGATTTCACATAAATTGAAGTTATATCTTTTTGAATATCATTTTCAGATGCATAAGTTACAATAGTTCCATCATTATTAAATTTAATTGTTCTTCCATTTTTTAAACCATTTTTATATTCTGAATATTCGATTAATGAGTCATTATATAAACACATTTTTCCATTCATTTTACCATCTTTGAATATTCCTTCAATTTGTTCATTTTCTGTTTTAATAATTCCAAAACCATTTAAATTATTATTTTTGAATTCACCAATTATAATAGCTATTATATTATTATCAGATTTATTTATTTTTTTAATCATCCCTTTACCTTCCATTAAATCATCACACATTTGTCCTATGTAAATTATTTTAACTCCATTTTCTTCCTTTTCAATTGTTTTTATATTTGAATCATCATTCATTTGAGGATATTTTAATATTTCTTCGGTTACTTTTTTAATTTCTTCTTTTATTTTTTCAAATTCTTTTCTATGAAAATTTACATATGTAAAAAAATATTTAAGGGCATCTTCTTTTGTTTTAACTAAACCATGATTAAATATTGATTTATCAGGATATTTTGTTTTAATTGCATTTAATTTTGTATTAAAGTTATTAAATGATTCTGGAAAACCTAATTTATTATTTAAATCTTTACTTAATTCATCTACAATATGAAAATTTTCTTCTCTTTCTAATATATTAAGATTATTATAAAATATTTGTAAAAATTTTGTATGATATGGAGGACATTTAAAAGTAATAAATATTATTTGAACAAATTTTGCAATTTTCAATGGAGAAACAAAATTAGTGTTTAATTTAGTATAAAAATTCCAATCGTTTATATAATCATTTGAAACTTTCATTCTTGCTTCATATGAATCGTATAAATAATTACCCATTGGCTCTTCTCTTTGTTATAATAAAAACAAATATTAATATATTATTTTTTAAAAAAGTATCTTCGAAAAAAAAAAATAATTAAGTCTTTTAAAATAACCTTTTTTTTAAAAAAAAGGGAAAACTAATTTTAATTAATTTTTTTTTTTAAAAATAGGAAAAAAAAAGTAGTTAAATGAATTAGATTAAAATATTGTTTTGACAAGCTTCACCATAAACAACAGTAGGATCATATGGATCTGTTTCTAAAATAATATGTTTTTTTTTATTATAATCATTAAAAGGCTCTTCTATACATTTTGAATAAGCTCCACAATCATTATGAATATATTTATAACAACCTATTCTTGCATTATCCATAGCTCTATTTTTTATGTCATAAATACAGTCTTTAACCATTTCAAAAAACCAACAAGGACATTTAAAGAAATTTAATAAAAAATTCCAAAAAGCCTTTGAACAATTTTTTACTAATTCTAAAGCTTGATTTGTACTTGAACCTTCATCTCCTACATAAGGTCTTTTCGTTTCCGGTTCAATATATTGTGTGTCTTTTTGACAACAAACACAAATAAAACAAGAACAACAACAAATACATCTAACTTCCCAAATTATGAAAGGATATCCTAAATGTAAAAATAATAAATAACCTAATCTAATTAAATTAATGAAAAAGGTGAGAATACCGAAAACAATACATTTTAATTTAGCACATTTAATTTTTCCATCAAAAAGATCTGGGTCATCAATATTTACTAAAGAATAATTATTTTGTTTTTCTTTTATCTTATTATTTTCTGCTTCTGATTTACTACCAATCATAAGAAGAACTTTTTCATTTTTTTCATAACTTATTTTATAAGTTGGATTGGTTGTTAAATTAGTATTTTCATTATTATTTATATTATTTAGATTCAAAGTTAAATTTTGAGTAGGTACAATTGCATTATTTTGAGGAATAATTTCACTCATTTGTTTTAGATATTTAATAATAGATTAATTATATTTCTTATTTTATTTAAATATTTATGATTTCTATTTTTGGAGAATTTTCCTTAAAACCTTTATAAGAAGACATATCTTCAGCATTTTTAACTCTTTCTTCATATAATTCTTCAATTTTACTTTTTAAAAAACAACTTTTTGCTTTTTTCCATCCATATTTAATTGGAACATAAATATGATTAATTAAAACAAAAATAAAACAAAAATATCTTTTAATACAAGTACTCATATAACTAAAACAAACAATTTCTCTTAAATGTAAAACTCCCCCTTCATTACTAATATGCAATTGAATTTCATTTTCTGAAGAAAAAGCACCTGAAAATGCTATTTCTTCCTCAACTTGATATGAAGAAATAACATTTAAACAAGAAGTACAAATAAATGATATTGAATAAAATAAACAATAAAATAAAGGAGCAATTAAATATGTTATTAAATCAAATATACTTAATAAAGAATATCCAAAGCATATTGGAATAAAAACTAAACATCTTAAAGGACATTTTTCACATGTATCTTCTGCAATTTTTACATTTTTAATGTATTCTTCTTTTCTTAAATTTTCTTTTTCTTTATTTTCTTTTTCTTCTTCTTCTTCATTTACATTTTCAATATTGTTTGATTGTTGTATTTGGATTGAACTTTTTATTTTTTTTAATGTTGTTATTTCATTTGTGTTTACATTTTCTATTTTAATTGTTTCTTCTTCAACTTTTACAATTCCTTGAACTTCAGTCATTAATTTAGAATTTAATTTTAAAATAAGATATATTATATTTTGAGAGTTTTAATATTCACTCATTCAATAAATAAGTAATAAATATTTTATTCAATTAATATAAAAATTCCGTATAGAAATCAAGAAATTCAAAAATATCATTTTCAAAATCTTTAATTCCTAATCAATGATTAAATAGTTATACTCAACATCTGTTTTTGATTATTTTTTTTTATATAATAAATTAATTTAATAATTAATTTTTTTTATTATGATAAAGAAAAAATGAATTCTAAAATTATTTTTTTGATTTTTTAAATTTTATGTTTTACAAAATTTATTGAATTAAAACAAAGATTTTTAATTAAAAATAATATCTTTATCAAATCCTTTTACACCAGAAAAAGAAATAGGAAAATTTTAAAATAAAACAAAGAAAGATTGAAAAAAGAAAATATAAAAAAATTATAAATCCTTTAAAACTATAAAAAAGTTAATAATTATAAGTATTCTTTAGATGAAATTGTAAAAAATGAAAAAGATTTTTTTAACAAAACAATAAAATTCAAGAGCAAAAGAAGAAATTTTGAAAAATTATTTATTTTAATTTTAATTATTTATTAAAATTAATAAATGAAATTGAAGATATGATAAAATCTTATGTATCTTTTAGAGAAGAATCTGGTAAAAATTTAATATAAAAATTCAAAATTTAAGAAATAATAATAATTAATTTAATAATTTAAATGGTAATTTAGAAATTGATAATGATATTAAAAGAAATGAAAGAAAAATTAAGAAAAATAATATTAATCTTTTAAATATGATTGAGAATATATATGATAAAACTAATAATTTAAAAGTAAAAAAGATAATTATATTTAATATTGATTCCTATTTTATTAATATTAAAGAAATACTTCTATATGAAAAAGACATAAATAAAAGGTAATTTTAATTAATCAAGAAATGTTTGAAAATTGGAATATAATAAAATAATCAATCAAAAAGAGATAATGAAAATAAATTGATAAAATAAAAACTTATTGAAAAAAAATATAATTAAAAAATGAAATAGAACCTCAAAGTAAAATTTAAAATAATGATAAGATAAATGAAAAAGATAAGATATATATAATAGAGAATATGAAAATAATATAATATTGTCTTTAAATATTAAAAATTATTATTCTATATATGTTATATTTTTTTGTTTTGAATAAAAAAATAGGATTAAAAATTAAAAAAAATATATATAAAAAGAAAGAAAAAAAATTGATATAAATATTTGAAAATGTCGAAAATATCTAACCCAAATATAAATGTTATTTGTCGTTTTCGTCCAATGAATCAACTGGAAAAAACAAACGGAAATGAGATGGTAGCCGATTTTACATCTGAAAAAACATTAACATTTAAATCAACTCGTGAAAATAACAAATATAAATTTGCTTTTGACAGAGTATTTCCTCCAACAACAACTCAAGAAGAAATATACAACAGTGTAGTTAGGGAAATAATAGACAGTGTGATAGATGGATATAATGGAACAATATTAGCATATGGTCAAACATCATCAGGTAAAACTCACACAATGCAAGGAGATATAAGAGATCCTGTTAATATGGGAATTATACCAAGAATGGTTTATCATATTTTTGATTATATTGGTGGATGTGGTGATGAATTTGAATTTAGTGTTAAAGCTTCTATGATTGAAATTTATCAAGAAAAAATTAGAGATTTAATTGATATTTCAAGAACTGATTTAAGTGTTAAGGAAGATAAAAAAAATGGGATTTATGTTCATAATGTTAGTGAAAAATATGCTGGAGGACCTATGGATGTTTTAGAAATTATGAAATTGGGTTCTGATAATAGAGCTCAAGCTGCTACTAATATGAATGAACATTCTAGTAGAAGTCATTCTATTTTTATTCTTACTTTTAATTCAAACAATAAAAAAGAAGGAGTTGCAAAAACAGGGAAGTTATATTTAGTAGATTTAGCTGGAAGTGAAAAAATTGCTAAAACAGGAGCAACAGGAACAACATTAGAAGAAGCTAAAATTATAAATAAATCTCTTACTACCTTAGGTATGGTTATTAATGCCTTAACTGATGGGAAAAGTATTCATATACCTTATAGAGATAGTAAATTAACAAGAGTTTTACAAGAAAGTTTAGGAGGTAATTCAAAAACATGTTTAATTATTACTTGTAGTCCTTCAGTTTATAATGAAAGTGAAACTTTGAGTACTTTAAGATTTGGTGAAAGAGCTAAAAAGATTAAAAATAAACCTAAGGTTAATAAAGAATATACTGTTGAAGAATTACAAAGAGTTATTGAAGATTTAACTTTAAAATTAGAAAAAGCAAATGAAAGAATAAGACAACTTGAAAATTTCATAAGAAATAATGGATTAAAAGTTCCAAGTATATATTCAACAAGTAAGGCCACTGAATCTAAAAAAGGATTTAAGTTTACAATAGAGGAACAGAAAGAATTAAATGAATTAAAGCAACAATATGATGGAGAACAAATTGAAATTGAAGATAGAATTAAAAAAATAATTCAAACAGTTGAGGATGGATATGATGAATCATCAATAAAAGATCTGATTGCAATGTTATTAAGTGCTCAAGAAAAAATAAAAGAAAGAGAAATTGATTATCAACAGAAAAAAGAAAATCTTGAAAAATTACAAGAAAAAGCAATTAATGATAATACAGCTGAAGCTATTTCTCAAGGAGATCCAGCTTTTAAAGCTATTTCATCAATGAAATTAAACGTCAATACCTTTTTAAATAAATTACAAAATGAAGCAAAATTAAATAAAAATACTAATATGATTGATTTAATAAGTGATTTCCAACAAAAATTCTCAGAAGAAAATAAATACGACTCATCAAAAGAAGAAAATGAAAACAATTTAGCATCAAATGAAGAATTTGAAAAAATGAAAATTGAATTAGAAGAAATAAATAAAAAATATATAAATGAAATAAATATATATAAAGAAACAATGGATCAAAAAATTATTGAATTATCAGAATCAAAATCAAAGTATGAAGAATTAAAATTTGACTTTGATACATATAAAGAAGCAAGTAAATTACCAAATGATGCACATCAAAATCAAAAAAATTTAGCTATGTTAAAAATAAGAATTCAAGAATTGAGTCAAGAAAAAGGAAATTTAGAATATTCTCTAAGGCAACAGATGTCAGAAATTAAAAATTTAAAATCAGCAATTGAAGAATATAAAAATACTATAGAAGATTATAATAAAAATAATAATTTAAGAGTTAGTATTGCTCTTCCTCATTTAGTTAAAAAAATACAAGGAGGACAACAAAATGATCCTTTAAGAGGTTCTGCTTTTGGAAAAAGTGTTCTAGGTAATTCAGTAAAATAGAAAAAATATAATAAAATTTTAATTTTTAATGAAAAGGATTTCTAAATTAAATTATATTAATAATTAATATTTTTTGGTTGCTAAAATATTTAATAATTTATCTCTTAAAATACTATAATTTTCTGAATTTTCTCCGAAATTATCCTTAATTAATTCTTCACCTACTTTTTTAATAAAATCTTTTTCTAATTTAAAAACAAACATATGATTTATAATTTGAAAAAGTACTTCTATAATAAAATCTTCATCAATTTCATCTTTATTTTTCTTTTCAAATAATTCTACTTCAAACCATTTTTTCCAAAAATTGATTTGAACTATTTTAGCATAAGTATACATTTTAGGAAGTAATTTATCAAATATAGTAATAGTATTTTTTTTATTAACAATTTCTCCATAAAATTTAGAAGCTTTTAAAGCTTTAATTATGTCTTCTAATATAATTTCAGTTTCAGCTTCAGTTAAAAACCCTATTAAAGCATTAAATAAAAAGAATTCTAATAAATAAGAATAATCTTTATTTATTAATTTAACATCTGTGTGATTTTGACTTAATAATTGTATAAAGTAATGTCTTCCAAAAGGATTTTTTAAAACATTACACATTTCAATTTTTTGATTTTCCTGATTTTTAATTGTTTCATCTGAATTGAAAAATTTAATCATAAAGTCTTTTATTTCCTCTTTTATTTTTTCTTTTTCTTCTTCTTTTATTTCAAGTTCGTTTTGTTTTTTCTTATTATCTTGTAATTTATGAATAATTTTAGGAGTAAAATCAAGTGTCATTTTCTTTTCGAATTTACTTTCTGGAAATTTATAAACTTTACAATCTTTACTTTTATAATTTTCATTTTTAATAATAATATCATTATAAAGGATTTTTTTAGACACATCAATAAAATCATTATTATGAGAAGTTCTTTCAGTTATATCTTTATCAATTAAATTAAAATCAATTTCATCAAGTTTCACAAAATCAGGTTTAATATAAAAAATATGTTCTCCTTTAAAATTACTAGGAATTGATTTAACTCTTTCATATCTTTTTGAAATTTGTTGATTAAAATAAGCATAATCATCTTTCAAAATATTTTGAGTAAATTGAATAAAATTTTGAGTGTCAGTAAATTCTTGATAAAATTCATGATCTTTTTTAGGTCTATTTTGAAGTAATAAATTTTTATTAAAAACTACTTCATCATCAATTTGAACTAAATAATTTGCATAATCATATAATATTTGAACAAAAAAATGGAGAAAAGCGTTTTTAATTTGTAAATCATAAACAGATAAAGAATTCATTGTTGAATTATGAGAAGAAATACTTGAACTTCTATTATTCTTTTCATTAGCATCTATATCTTCTTTAATTTTGGTTAATTCATCTCTTAATTCTTTTTCAATTTCCGTTGGCAATTTAGGAGTCTCCTTATTTAAATATTTTAAATAATTAATCTTATTACTTGATTTAGCTTCAATTATATTTGAACTTAAATGAATAGTTTTCTTATCAATTGAAATAATAAAGAATTCATCATCTTTTATAGTACTTTCAATTTCTTTTAAAGTTTCAGCAACAAGAGGAATTAAATCTCTATTAATTCCATTAATAAAAGGAAGAAAAGCTTGTAAATATTTTACCATTTGATCACTCATAATAGGAATAAAAGGATTAACCCATTGGAAAGGATATAATAATGAAACAAAGCAGTCAGTAACTTTACTTATTGTATCATAATTTTTATCAAGAAATAATATTTTTTTTTCAAAAATCATTAATCTAAAAATAGTAATAATATTATCAATAGGAAATAATTGTAATAAAAGAGAATAATTATTATTTAGTAAACTCATATCTTTATATTTAGGAGAAGTAATTTCAATATGAGTAGGATAATAAGGAATATAAAATCTTAATTTAGCATCTCTTTTAGGAATAGGAATAGAATTAATGAGATACATAATAGTTTCATTAATTAAAAAAGAATCATTATTATCAGCTAAAATTTTATAAATACTTTCAAGACATTTTAACATTTGATTAATATAAGGATATCTCGAAATAATACATAAACAAAAAGGTACATAAACATATTCAAGAAAACCTAAATTTTGACAAAATTCTAATTCATTTTGAATTTTTTCAACATCTTTATCAGAAAGATCATTATCTAAATAACCATCAGCAAATTTCATTAAATGATGTTTTAAAGGATGCATAGAATAATTTTTAGAATAATTTAAACTATTCATTTTAATATAAAAATGATAAGTCATCATATAATATCTTTCACCTAATTGATTAGTAATAGGAGCCATGTAATTTTCAGTAATTAAAGGATCTTCTTGATGATAACATACTTTAATTCCAGAAGGAAAACAAATTGTCGCTGCTAAATTATTTAATTCTAAATATTTTGTGTCTTCTAAAGGATATCTAAAAATTATTTCTGGTTGCATTGCTGGTAATTTTGAACAATCTTTATGTTTACAATATGAAATATATTTAATTTGAGATCTTTCTATTACTTTCCCATTTTCTTTTGGAAATGATGATATAAAAAATCCTTCACAAAATGTTTCTTTTCTTTTATCTTGGTTTTGCTCCATATATTTTTCAAAAGGAATTGAATCTAAAAATGGACTTTTAGATGCTGGTTTTGATGTTGAAGATGTTGTGTTGGAATCTAATGATTCTCTATTTGCTAATTTTTTACTTTCTTCTTCTGAATTTTCATCTTTTTTTTCTGGAGTTTCTGAAATTTCTTCTTTTGGAATTTCCACTTCTTTTTTTTTCATTTCTTCATTTGGAATTTCAACTTCTTTTTTATTTTCTTCTTTTGTTTCTATTATTATTTTATTTTCTTCTTTTTGTGGTTCTATTATTTTAATTTCTTCTTTTGTTTCTATTATTGTATTATTTTCTTCTTTTTGTGGTTCTATTATTTTATTTTCTTCTTTTGTTTCTATTATTATTTTTTTATCTTCTTTTTGTGGTTCTGGTATTCTTTTTTCTTCTTTTGTTTCTGTTATTATTTTATTTTCTTCTTTTTGTGGTTCTGATATTTTAATTTCTTCTTTTGTTTCTATTATTTTATTTTCTTCTTTTTGTGGTTCTACTATTTTATTTTCTTTATTTTCTTTTTCTTCCTCATTTTTAACACTTATATTTTGTTTTGAAAAAATGGGTGTTTGTTTTAAGATTGGATTATTTGAAGTTTTTTTCTCAAATTGACTTAAAATATTTAAATTTATTTTTTTAGGTAAATTTGTATTTGAAAAAGATTCTTTAGGAGGAATTGTACTTGTTTTAGATTGATTAAACATTTTTAATCTATCTTGAAAATTAGAACTGGTATTTATTGGTTTGTTTTGAATGTTTTCACTTTTAATATCTGATTTATTATGAGTAAAAACTTCTCTTTTAGAAGCAACATTAAAAGATTTTAAACTTGTAGATTTATTTTTAATAATTAATTTAGCCTTTACTTTTGTATTTTCATTTACATTAAAATCAATTTCTTTTCCTTCTTCTGAAATTTCATAATTTTTTAAAACAATTTCAAATTTATCTGAATTTATTTTTTTTCCATTAATCACTAAATTAACATCAATTATTCCTTCTTCAATATTTACACTTGAAAATGTAGTTTTATCATTTAAAAAATCAATTAAACCTTCTTTTATTGGTAATTCTTTTGTGCTTATTGAAATAGGAGATTTATCATTTACATTTCTTCTATAACTAAATGTTAAACTAAATTCTATTTATTTAAATAATCAAAATTACTTTTTTCTTTCATTAAATCACTAGCATTTGATAAAATTGTATTTATAACTAATTTACATTATTTATTTTTTATTTACCATAAATATCACAATAATGATTATCTTCATTCATTTTTTTATTTAAATAAATGTTTTATAGAAAATAAATAAATATATAAATTTTAATAGAATATCATAAAAATCAAATATACTAAATAAAAAAGTTTAAAAAAAATATACAAAAAAAAAATAAATTAAAAAAAATTATTTTTTCTCATTATCAATCTTCACTTCTTCTTTTTTTTCTTCTTTTTTATCTTCAATCAATAAATTTTCCAAATCATCTTTTTTTACTTCTTCATCTTCATCATCTTCATACTCTTCATCTTTTTCTGCAAATTCATTACTATCTTCACTTTCTTCTTCTTCTTCGACATAATCTCTTTCCCCTTCTTTTAAATCATTTTCTTCAACATGATCTTCAAAGTTATCTTGACAAGAAGGTAAAAACCCAATATTTTTTTCATCTAAATTAACCCTGGCATAATTATTAATTGCATTTAAAGAATAAAAAGGAGTGAATTCTAAATATAACATATAATTAACATAATTCCATAAATTATGTCTTGATTCTCTATGTTTAGTAAAATCTTCATCTTTTTTTTCTACATTAGCTCTTGTATCATGACAAATAAAACAATGATTAACTCTATCAATTTCTTTTTTTCTTTCCTGTTCTCTCATTTGAGAGAAAGTTCCTAAAATAATACCGAAAATTAAATCGATCATAACAATAATACATATTAAAAAATAAGTAACATCATAAATAATCCTTGTAGCATAATTAATATTATTCCTCATATAAGAAATTCTCACCATTTGATCTGCTGCACCTCCTCTAGCACGAATACCAGCATCAATATTAGTAAGAAAACAGAAAATTAAACTTGAACAAAAATTATCATCGTATCCTTCTTCAATTTCTTTTTGAAAATTTGAATTAAAGAAAAAAAATCCTATGTTAGTATAAAAATATACTAAAACTATCATTAAAAGAAATGTTGCTCCAATTTCTGATTTTTGAAGCTCAATTGATACTGCTATTCCCTTTAATGTTGAATTTAAACTTATTATTGCTAAAAGGAAAAAAGCATATATTAATTCTCCTCTATTCATTACTGAACCAATGAAACTTAAAATAAACATAATTAAAAGAGAATTAATATAATTTCTATTTATCATTGAATTTACAATTATAATAAAAATTTTATTCCAAATAGTTAATTGATCTAAACTTATTTTATTTTCATCACAATATTTAACTTTATCTAAATTATAATATAATGGTAATTTAACATAAATCCAACTAATAATTAAAATACCATTTAAAGCACAAAAAAAGTATATACACTTATCATAAATATGTCCCCAATGATAAATAGAATTATCAATTGCATTTTGAAATTCTTGTTTAATTTGAATTAAATGCCTTAATCTTCTTGTTTCATTTGGAATTGTATTTGTATAACCTTTTAACGTTGAAATCATAAAAATTAAAAAAAATAATGCTATGAAATATATTATTAATTGAACATAATAATAATCTAAATTGATTATAAATTTTTGTAATTGATTTACTCTTGTGTTTTTAAAGTAATTAATTTCTTCTTTAAATAAAATTATATTTTTCACTAAATCTGATTTTTTACTTGTTTCATTTGTTCTATCAACAGTTAATAAAAATTCTTCTTTTGTCATATCAGATAAATATTTTATCTCACTTGGAACTGTGAAAATAATTTTTTGATTTCTCTTTTCTTGAGCTAATCTTACTTCAATAACTTTAGTAATTATTTCAAAAAATTTAATGCAAAAATAATGTTCAATAAATTCAGTATTTATAATTCTTTCTTTTTCATTTATTAAATTAATAGGTGCTATTTCATTTGTATTTTTTAAGGTTTTATTAAATAAATTAAACTTTCTTTTTGATTCTTCTTCTGAAATTTTTTCCACTTGTTTTATCATTTCTTCTGCATCAGGAGACATATTTTTTATACTTAATAATTTGATATATCTATAATAATTATTAGCTAATTTAAACTCATCACTTTTTTTAGGCATTTCCTCATCAAAATATTCATTTTTAAAAAACTCATAAACTGTATAATCAAAAACAAATAAATTTTGTTCTATTTGTTTTTCATTATAATTAGAATAATATTCACTATATTTAATATCATCTTTTGTCATTTGATAAAAATATTTTTTAAGTGTGAAAATAATAGAAGATAAAACTCTATTAATAGTTAAAAATTTCATTATTATTTTTTGAATTTCTTCGTTTCTTTTTTGTTCTAAAATAGAAATAAATAAAGACATTAATAATAATTTAGTTTTAAAACCAAAATGAGATATTAAATAATCATCAAATAAAATATCAGTTACAATATGAACAAAATTATGAAAAGAAAATAAAGTATTACTATTTATAAATTCATCTTTTTTAGTTTTATCATTTTCAATAATTAAAATATCTTCTTTATTTCCTTGAATTAATTCAACTAATAATTCAACAATACAAAATTGAATATCATAATAATATTCAATATGAGGTTCATTTTTTGCTTTTCTAGTAATTAAAATTATTTTATGAAGAATATTAACTAAAAAACTGATTAAAGTCATTACTTCATTATTTTTATTCACTCCTTCTTTATTTTCTTCTTTTGATAAAAATTTATTTCTTAAAGTCAAGTTCATTTTACATTTAGAATTCTTTAAAAAATCATATTCAATTTGTCTTAAAAAAATTTGTTGGAAAAAAGAAGAATGAAATTCACATAACCATTTAAATATTTTAACAATATTAAAGATTAAAATTTGATGAGTTTCACAATGTTCATATTCAATATTAAAATCACTAATAAAAAATTTAACAATTAAAGAATAAAATTGATTATTTAAATATTTTAAAAAACCTAATTCTTTACTTTGTTTCCCTCCTAAATTTTCCATAATAGAATTCTGAGTTTCTGTGGTTTCAATTTTTAATAATTTATATAAGATAAGATAACATTGATTTTGATATTCTTCTTCTTTAAGAGATAAATTAATTAATATACATAAAAATAATCTTCTAAAATTTACTTCAAATTCAGCACAAATTTCATTTAAAGAAAGAAAAAAAGATGAATTTTTATCAATATCATTTTTACTTTCTTTATATATTTTAAATATTTGTATTAAATATTCATTTGGAGAATCATCATATTCAATATTTACTAATTCTTCATTTTGATTTTCTAATAAATTCTGTTCTGTTAATTGACTTTGATGATTTGGTTTATTTGGAAGAAAATTATCTATTTTTTTTAATATATCTTTTTTTTTAACTAATAAACCAGTTTTTTTCTTTTTGTTTATTTCACAAGGAACAGATAGAATTTCTAATTCATTTTTAATATTTACAAAAAAAGAATTTTCAACATCATAATTACTGAATTTTTCTATCATATCTAAAGTTTTTGGGTTTCTTATATAATGTAAAAAATTTCTATCAAATATATCAAATAATTCAGTATAATCAAAAGGAGAAAATTTATTTCCATCTTTTAAATCAAAATAGTCTCTATAAGTTTCATTTTGGCTTTTTTCAGATAAAAAATTTTCTATATCAAAACCTTTAAATTTAATATTTTTTTCAAAATAAAGTGAATTTGAAAATTCAATAATATAATTTTTAACATATAATAATTTCATCAAAACTTGATAAACTCTTAACATTTTATTTCCTCCACAATTATGTGCATAACAAAATAAATTTTTTATAATTGCTGATAAAGGAATGATAATTCCTTTAATAATATATCTAAAAAATTTTAATGAATGATTGGTATTCTTTTCATAAATATCTTTAATTATTCCTAATTCTTTTTCCCATAATTGAATTCCTTCTTCTAATTCATTTAAATTATCATCATCATCACAATATTCTTTTTTATATAAATAATAATAAAAAGTTAAATATCTTGTTGGAAATTTATAATTTGAAACAAGAGGATTATTTTTAATATGAATGTAATTATCTTCATTTTGTCCAAAGGCATTTATATATTCATAAGATTGATAACCTTGAATTTCATGATTAATAAATAATTTAATTAAATTTAAATCATTTCCAAATGAAGTTCCTGATAATTTAAAACTTCTTCTTTTTACTCTTCCTATCTTTTTTTTTTTAAAATTTTCCTCAAATATCATTGAAGAATTATTTCCTAAATCAGATTGTCTGAAAAATAAAGTATATTTATATTTTTTAAAAAATCTTAATATTTCAGTTCTATAATCTAAATCAATATTAATATCCTTTAAATCTTTTAAAAAAATATTAGAATTAATTGAATCTAAAACTGTTTTCCTATCTCTTCCATCTGAAGGATCAAATAATTTATTAATGAAGATTAATATTATACATAAATTATCACTTGATATTGTTGATAAATTTAAAATAGGTATAAGAGAAAATAACAAATCTCTACAAACTCTTTTAATTAATTTAGGATAATGATGTTTTGTTTGAAAAACTAATTTACTTAAAATCATAAGAAATAAATGTAATAAATCATCAGAAAAAGTTTCATTACTTAATAAAGTATTATTATCATTATTGATTTCATTGTTATTAAAATTTTCTTTAAATAGAAAAATATATTGAAATAAAGTTTTAATAATGTGTTTTGAATTAGAAATTATTTCATCTTTCTTACAAATTATATCCGCAGCATATTCAAAAATTCTAAGAATATCTAAAGCAAATATTTTAGGAATTCTTAATATTATTGCTCTTAAAATAAAATGACTAAATATTAAAAAAGCATTATCACTATTATTCTCAATGAAATATCTTAAAAAAGTTAAATAATTAGAAATAAAATTTTTATGTTCCTCATTATTTTCATCAAATTGAAATATATAAAAAAATTTAGATATTATAAAATAATATTGTGATTTAAATAAATAATGCTTAATTTCAGTTCCTTTTGCTTTTTCAATAATATTTTCTAAACTTTTAGACACTTCAATAAAAAGTTCATTATCATCAATTTGAGTAGAATAATAAGAAATATAATTATTTTCTAAAAAATCACAATGTTCAACAATAGTTTTATAAGTAGGATTATTATTAATAGTTAATTTAAATATATTTAAATAATTGTTACAATTATTTTGAAATTTATTTAAAGAAATACAATAATTATCAACTGGACCAACTAAAAAAGTTAAAATTTTCATTCCATGATTTATTATTTTTTTACACCTTTTACTATTATTTTTATCTAAATTAGTATTTGGAGTTCTAATAATTAAAATTGAATATGTTATTCTAATTACATTTCTACAAATTAATCTTCCTAATTCATTTTTAACAAAAAGAAAAGGGATAGAATTAGAAGAAATTGTTTTTCCTTTATCTCCTTTTCCTTCAGATTCAATATATCTAAAAAATATTTTATCATTATATGTATAAATAAAATAATGAATCATTTTAATAACAATTAAAAATAATTTTATTTGTTTTTCAATGTTTTCTTCTCTTTTAAAAAACTCAAATCCTTTTTCTATTGAAAAACAAAATTTTGTCATTTCTGCAGTATTAAATAAAAAAAAAATAGAATATCTTTTTAAAATAGAACAAATTTGTATTAAGGTATCATAAGCGTCAATATAAATAATTTCAGAATTTAACATAAAAGTAATAACTTCAATAAAAAAATTAATATGATCAGTTGATTCAGGATAAATATTTTTATTATCTTTAATAATACATTTCCTTTGAATAGGAGAAAAATTTTCTATATCATATAATTTAAATTTACTCATTTTATTAGTTGAATTTCCTAAGGAAACCTTCCTAAAAAAAAATAAAATATTTTCGTAAAATTTCCACATAATAGGATTATCTTTATATTTAATATACTTGAAAATATTATATATAGTTTTAAAAGTAATTTTATTAATTGCTTCATTACAATAATATCTTAAAGGAATTCCTTTAATTCTTCCACAAATGAGGTTAAAATTTCTTAATGATAAAAAAAAATTAGTAACAAGGAAATTTTCTTTAATTTCATAACCCGAATATTCATTTAAATGATTAAATTCATTAACAACTTCTTCAAAATTAAAAAATAAAGATTTATAAGAATGTTTCCCTAAAAATAAAATATTAAAAAATTTCAAAGGTTCAATAATTCCCATAATATAATATTGAGAACTTTTAATTAACTCTTCAAATTTTCTATAAATTTGTTTTAAATCAATATGAGAATAACCATTATTTAATTCTTCACATTCACAAATTTGTAACATTTCTTTTTCTTTTTCTAAAGGAATTCCCAAACCAAAATGTCCACATAATCTATAACAAAATTCACAAACACAAATATTATCATTAATAACATATAAATTACTTAAACCTGTTTTATCACACCAATCAATATAAGGACATTCAATTGAAGAATTAATATCTGTTTTTTTATCTTTTAAGGGAAATTTATGTAATCTTTCACCACATCCACATTTTATATTATCTTCTTCATCCATTAATTTTGTTTGATGTTTATATTTTTTATGACATTCTTTTAAACAAATAGAACATATTGGATGTATTAAATTAATATCACATGTACTACAAAAACCATATTTTATTTTTTCTGATGATGGTTTTATTCCATATTTTAATATTGAACAATTTTGGATTTTGATAAAATTTTTAAATATGAAATCCTCTTCTTTTATATTTAAAAATAAATTTGTTTTTGAATTTATTTGATAATTATTATTATTACTTATATTATGATTAATTTTGTTATTATTACTATTAATACTATTACTTATATTATTGTTATTTTGAGAATGATTATTACTATTTTTTTCTAAATCATCAATCATTGATAAAGATTCATTTATTGAATTAATTGTTTTTGAATTTTTTTTACTTGTGGCATTACTTTTATTAAGAATATTATTTTCTTCATTTTGAGATTCATTATTATTATTATTATCAATTAAATCCAAATCATTTTTAATTGACCTTATTTCATCACTTTCAGTTTTATTATTTTCAGATTCATAATTATTTGACTCTTCATTTGATAATTCTTCACCCATTAAAGACTCTTTTATTTTATTATCATCAAAGGAATTTTCCTCTGAATTTGCCATTAATTTTTTTATTTTATAAATTTTTTTTTCAAAAGAAATAAACTGCTAAAATTTAGAAATTATAATTTACAATAATTTTAAATTATTATTTATTTTTTTTTTCTGGATCATCTAATTGAAAATAACATAGCATATCTTTATCAGCAAAAACTACTTCAAGTTCATCTTCAGAATATTTATTTTTATAAACAATATTACCTCCTTTTTTTCTTGATTTTAAATTTTTTTCTTCAATTAAACCTAAATCACAAAAATTTTTTAATACTTCCCTAAACTCTTCTAAATTAATTTTTAAAGTATTTGTCATATTTTTTAACTTACCATAATTAATATATATTTTCTTTTCTTCCAAATCACTATTATTCTCTTTTAAAGTATAATAAATAGCAATAACAATAATTTTTTGTTCATTAGTCATAGAAGAAATAATTTCATTTAAATTAATATTTTTCTTTTTAATTAATAATAACATATCTTTTAATTCTATTTTTTTTTTTCCTTTTTCAAATTCTTCTTTATTATCTAAAATCACTCTTTTAATAGTTCCAATAATTGGTCTTATATCACCACTTTTATTTAATTTACTTGAAAGAAATTTAACACTATCTTTAGAAAAAGAATTTGATAAATTTATTTCTTCTAATTTTTTAGTCATTATTATTAATAAATCATTTGAAGTATAAGGTTTAAATACTATTTTTTCAATTTGAATATTTCTATTTTTTAATTTAGGAAAAATTTCATTATCAAAATCTGAGTTATTTGATATTAAAATTAATTTTATTTCTGTTTTTGAAAGATGAGGTAAACTCATTAATTCAAAAAAAGAATATTCATCATTTTTTTTATAAAGAAAATCTATCTCATCTAATAAAATAGTAAAAGTAAATTGTTTTAAATAAGATAAAACTTTATTAAATAAATGTTTATTAGGAATTTTACTTAAAATTCCTACTAATTGAGAATATTCTTTTCCAGATAATTTTTCCATGAAGAAATCATAGTTTGAAGTTTCATTTAATAATTTAAATAAATTTTCATAAAAATCATTTACATTTCTTAATGAAATACAATTTAAATAAAATTTTAAAAAATATTTATCTTCTGTTAAATTGTTTTTAAATATTTCTAAAACTAAAGAAGTTTTTCCTGTTCCAGGTTGACCTGAAATAAAAAGAGTTTTTAAATTTTCATTATTTGATTTTATAAAAGAAATTATTTTTTCTTTTTCTTTATCTCTACAATATATTGTACTATTGGATAATTTTTCAGTTATGTCATTTATTTCAATTTCCATATTTTTTTCTTCTTTTTCTTTTATTTTATTTTCTATATTATGTTCTGTACTCTGATTTTTATTTTTTGTCGTTATATTTTTTGATGTTTTCTCTTTTTTATTTCCTTTTAAAGGGTCTTTTCTTGGATTTTTCCTCATATAATAAAAATATATTTTATTTAAATTAACCCTAAATAAATTAAAAAAAAATAAAAAATTGAAAAAAAAAATGTTTTGTTTGTTTACTAAAATCAAAAAAATATTAACTTAAATTAAATTTTCTATTCTTGCACATGGGAGATAATTGGATTTAAATAGTTTCTACAAATTATATAATATTACTTATTCCTTTGATAAAATTGTATTTTATAAAAATAAACAAAATCCACTTTATTCAATTTATACTTATAATATTTTACATGTAAAAAAGTATTTTTATTACAATTAATAAGTATATTTGAAGGGATTAAAATTAACAGAAGTAGGTTATAAATTTTTAATTAAAATATTATCTTTTCAAAAATATATAAGGAAGATTTTTTCTTTATTTTCATTGGAATATTATCTTTAGATTATTTAAATAAAAACATTTGTTTTGGAATGATATATTTTTTAGTTGGGTCATTTTTTATAATTTATGGTCTTTCTTCTAACAATGATGCTTCTATTTCAAAAAAATTAATAATCTAATCTCTAAATAAAAAACATATTTTTAATTTAAAAACATTTTAAATTTTTTATTAAATTCAAAAAAAAATATTTATATTAAATACATTCTAATAATCCTAATTTATCACTAAATCTTCTTTTAATAGAATTTTTTTGATAATTTAAATTTTGTTTAAATATTCTTACCATTAAAGAATTATCTTTCATTATAGAAGGTGTACAAAAAAAAGGAGAAAAAGCGCCAATTTGACTTCTTTTAGAGAAATGAGGATGTATTTTTTTTAAAGGAAAATTATTTTTATTATATAAAAAAGTTTTTTTATTTAGAATATCTAAAATTTGTTTTTCTTCATTATTTCTGTCTGAATCATAATCATTGATTTTAATATCATTTAATTCATTATTATTAATATTTAATTCAGATAAATGTTTTTTAACTATTGAATTTTCTATTCTTCTTTTTATTTTATTATTTATTGAATTTAAAGATTCTAATCTACTTCCAGTAAATCTTTTTTTAATATTTTCAATTGATATTTTCTTTTTCTTAGGTTTTATTTCTGTATGATGTGTGCTTTTTAAAAAAAAAAAAATTGGAATGTCTTTTTCTTCTATTTTCTTTTTTATAATTATTGTTTTATTCATAAAATTTTCTATTTTTTTATTGATTGAATTATTATTTTTTATTGTTAGAAAATTGTCTCTTTCTGTATTATTATGTATACTTCTTGGACTTAATGAATTTAAAGTTACATTACTATTTGTTCTAAAATTTGTTGAATATAATGAAGGGCATTTATATCTTGTTTCTTTTATTTTTTTAGAGAAGTTAGTTATTCTTTTTACAATTATTTTCTCACTTTTTTGATGTTTCATTTTTAATTATTTTTATTCATTTTTTATTTATTTATTATTTATAAATTTTTAATTCAAATTCGATTATTTCTTTCACAACAAAAATATTTCTATTAGAAGATGTCAATGAGAAGTAATTGAAATGAACTGTTAATTTTTTTAAAAATAAAATTATTTTTATTATCTGAATTTTCAGGAAATCCAACTATTATACAAAAGAAAAATATCATTTTCTTATTTAAAATGTTTTCATTTAAAAAATGATATTTTTTCCTAGATTGTTTATTTTGAAAAATGATTTTAACATAATAATTCCATTTTATTTTATTCTACACTTATTTTCAAATTTTTTAATTTGATTTTCTTCATTATAATTTAAAAATTAAAATATTTTCTTGTTTTTTTCAATTATATTTTTATTACTTAATCTCTTTTATTTTTTTTACTATATTTAATATTTATCTCAATATTATTTTAATTTTTAATAAGTGTATTCTCTTTTCTTTTCAGAACTGTTCACTTATTAATTATTGCTTTATTCTAGTTTACCTTTAATTTGACTGTTTTTTTTTTATTCATTTAAAAGTTTAAATTTATTAAATAATAAAAATAAATTAAAATAATTGAAAATTGAATAAATTTATATATTTTGAATAATAAAAACTAAAAATCATATAAAAATAAAAGTTCTAACAAAAGGACATTAATTTGTTTTTTTAATTCATATACAAAAATAAATCTTTTTAAACATAAAAAACAAAATAATATCCTTAATAAAAAGTAAAGGAAACCAAAACATTAATTCATATCAGCATCTATTTCGGTAGTTTTAAAATTAACATTATTATTATTATTATTGTTTTTATTATTTTCATTATCATTATCATTATTATTCTCCTTTTCAATTCCGTTTTTTTCTTCTTCATTCATTTTTTCTCTCCTATCATAATAAAAAATCCTATGATAATGACTAAGATTATATTCATAATCAATATCTTCTTCACTTTTCTTAACTTCATTCCTATATCGCCTAATTTCAACTCCTTCCCAACAATTTCTAATATATCCCATAATAACCCATTCACAGAAAATACTAACAACAAAATTAATACAAATTACAATAAATAAATAATACTTGAAATTTTTTTTAGGAAAAGTAAATAAATCAAATAAATCTTTAGACCAACTATCACAATTAATAGTTATCCAAATACTATAAAAGAACACAGCAACTAAATACACCATTAATAACCAATTAGTATAAATAGCTTTTCTGAATGGTTTGCTTACTGAAAAAGCAAGTGCAGTAGTTAAATATTGGAAATGTGAAATTAAGAAGAAAACACTATTATCTTCACAAGGAGAAACATCATCACCTTCAGTTTCACAAGTATTTTCATACCAACTATTAGTAGCTTTTAAAACTAATCTTCCTCCATATTGAAAAGAGAAAGTGATAATAGTTTGTAATAAAATAGAGCAAATAACAGGAAAAGATACTAAACTAGCTTGTGGATAATGATAAGTTAATTTTTCATAAGGAGCTGTTTTAGCAATGAAAAGAGCTAAAGGGAAAATAATAAAAAGATCAGAAGCTAAAAATTGAAAATCTGTTAAATAACTTTGGAAAATCATTAATAAAGTAACAGCGATAAATTGGATAAGAGAATAGAGCATCATATACTTAAAAGTTTGAATAGAAGTAGTTAAAGAGCATTTACCTTCTCTTAATAATTTAACCAAACAACTAATATCAGGAACTTTAGAAGTGAAGTGTGCAGCAATGGATGCTTCTTCAGGACTCAGTGACACACCTACATCTGCAGCACGAAGAGCAGCACAGTCATTTGCACCATCACCACACATAAGAACAGTGAATGTCTCTTTTCGGAATGATTCTACTAAAAGTGCTTTATGTTCAGGTGCCATTCTAGCAAAGATTATTCCATTTTTTAATATTTGACGAAATGTATTGTGAATGTTTTTTAATGATGAATCTTTTGTTTTTAAATATTTATCATTTAATTTTGATAACTTCTCAAATGTTGGTCCTGTTAATGCAATTACATAATTATCACCTAAGGTTTTGGAAGGAGAAATTTCAGTGTCTATGTTTATTGAGGAAACTTCAGTTTGGAATGAAATTTCTTGGTTGTTCTTCTTTTTTGGATTCTCATTTCCATTTATTGAATGGTCTATTAAATCATTATCACTTACTGTTTTATAATTAATTTTTACATCTTCAGCAGGATATTTTGATGAGAAACCACTTATATTATTTGATTTATTTATTTCATCATTGACAATATTTATATTATTACTATTTTTATTATTTTTCAAATTCAGAAATTCTTTTTGTGTTAAAGTATCTTTTTCATTTAAATCATCATAATTTTCTACTTTATTCCATATTAAATTATCTTTCCCTTCATTATCCTTTTCAATTTCACATGAATAAACTATTGAATTTCCATTAATTAATTTACATTCTTTAGATACTGAAATTGCAGTTAAAATATTATCTCCTGTTGCCATAACCATTCTAATATCAGCATTATCTAATTCTTCAATTGTTTTCACAGTTGCATCTTTCAATTTATTTTGAACTATTAATAAACCTAAAAATATCATATTTGATTCAACAAAATCTCTTGAAACTTGTTGTGATTGTTGAAAATCCATTTTTATGCTTTTTGTAGCCATTGCTAAAACACGATAACCTTTTGAAGTATATAAAGATAAAGTATCATTGAAATTTTTAGGAATTGTATCTTCTCTACATAAATCTTTTACTTTCTCTGGAGAACCTTTGCAAAAAGCTTTAAAATATTGTTCATTTATATTTTTAGTAATTGTAGTCATTCTTTGTAATTTAGAAGAAAAATCAAATCTCCTTACAATACCAACTTCATAATGAGATTTCATTACTTCATCTTCATTACCATTATTTTCACTTTTATGTAGCTTTGTTTTTAAATCTAATTCTTCTTTAGGTCTAACATAACATTGAATTAAAGGGTCATAAACATCATTATTTTCATTAACATTATTATTATTATCATTAGAATTTTTTGAATTTTCCTTTAATTGCCATCCAACACCTTCGAACATTTTCACATCAATAGGATCTCCAATTAATTTTTCTTTAACAACAGTAATACAATGACAAGTAGCTAAACATTCAACATATAATTGCTTTAAATCTTTATTTTTATCGTGATAATTATTATTCAACATTTTATTCTTATAATGATCATAAACATATAAAGAATATTCTTGTGAATTAGATTTAAATTCATCAAAAGCAAAACCAGTATTAGTTAATTTAACAGGAACATAACCAGAAATATCTAAATGATCTTCAGTTAAAGTTCCAGTTTTATCAAAGCAAATAATATTAACTTTCCCTAAGACATTAACTCTTTCTCTAGCAATACAAAAAATTTCAGCATCTTTTAATCTAGATAAAGAATAAGTAATTCCAACAGAAATACAAGCAGGTAAAGAAGGAGGAACAGTAGTTGTAATTAAATCTAAAAATTTCATAATTATATCTTTAGTACTTAAACCAGCATTATCAATAAGAAATTTTAAAGAAATAGCAAAACCAACTAAACATAAACAACCCATGAAAATAATATATTTAGTAGAATCAGTTTTAAATTTCTCATCTCCTTCTTTAGGGAATAAAATAGCTCTAATTAAACTTCCTTTCACAGTTTTAAAACCTGTTTGATAAACAACACCTAAAACTTTATTTTGTAAAGATCTTTTTTGAACAATTTTAGTTCCAGCAAATAAAATATATTTTTCAGAATCATTAATTTGAGTATCATAAACAACATCAACAGAAGGCATATGTACTTTAACAATAGGAGTACTTTCTCCAGTTAACATACTTTCATTAATAATAACAGTTCCATTTACTAATATTGTATCTGCAGGCATTGCTAAACCATCTTCTGGAATTTCATATAAATCACCAGGGACTAAGTTTTGAGAATTTATTTTTGTTATTTCAATTTCATTATTTTCATTTTTTCTATAAACATTTACTTCACATGAATATTTTGACATTTCATGTAATTGTTTTAAATTTTTATGAGTATCATATACAGATACTACTAATGATATTATAGTTAAAACTACTATCACTGATGCATAATATTCATATTCATTACAATACCATAATATAACTGAATAAAGCTGGAATAAATAAAACGGATCTGTTAATTCATCTAATAATATTTTAAATACTGAATGTACTTTAATATCTATATCACATAAACCAAATATTTCTCTTTGGAATGTAATTTCTGATTCTGTTAATCCTAAAGTGAATATTTTTTGGAAATTATCTTGTTGAGTTTGAATAAAGTATTTCAGTCCTTCAAATTCTTGTGTTTTAAAATTAAAAATATAATCATATAATCTAAATTGGAAAAAAACCAACTTTAAATAAGAAGATAAATTCATGTTAAAATTCTTAATGATATTATTTTCATTTTTATAATCAATTTGAGGAAAATCAATTTTTTTTAATTCTTCAATAACTAATTTATTATCTTTACCATAAACTCCAATAAAAGTAGCTTCATTTAAAGGAACAATATCATAAATTAAATATAAATTTAATTGAGGAAACCAAGCTATAAATAAATTAATAATACAAACAGTAATAACATCTAATATAATTAAAAGAGTAAATTTGCAGCAATTTTTTTTCAAAGGAATTATTTTATTTATTTTGGAAAATTCTTCAATGTTATCTGGATATGATTTTATTTCATAATCTCTTATTTCTTTTGGTAAATCAAATTTAGT
The DNA here is from genome assembly GCA_023807065.1 of Isotricha intestinalis. NCBI lineage: Eukaryota > Ciliophora > Litostomatea > Vestibuliferida > Isotrichidae > Isotricha > Isotricha intestinalis. The sequence goes on from JAJJLU010003524.1 coordinate 47,188, forward strand.
TATTTCAGATAATTGCTTGTCAGATTCAACATTCTCTTTACTATAATTATCGTTTGAAATGTCTATTATTTCAATGTTTTGATTTTCTTGCATTTTTATATGATAATTTTTTTATTATTTATACATTTATATATGATAAATTATTATATTTATTTTTGTTGTTTTGTGAAATATTAAGAAATAATTTAAGTAATTTTTTTTTTTTCTTAGAGTTTTTTAGTTTTTTGTTCAAAAATTTTGCGTTTTCTTTCATTAAAAGATCTTTTTTTTTAATGATTAATAATTAATTTATAAAGAAATATGCAAAAAAAAATAATTTATAAATAACAAATACATTATTAAATTTCATTATAACAATTTTTTTTTTTATTTATATATTAATTAATTTACTTATTTATTTATTTTTAGATTATTATTTTTAGAAATAATAAATTATTCATCTTTTTTTCTTTAAAATTTAATTTTAATGGTATCAATTAGATTTATTGAATAAAAGTTATAAATTAATCAATTCACTGTCTGAGTATGTCAATTTGACCCACTCTAATTTTTTATTTTTTTTATAGATATTTAAATTTTGTATTTATATTAATTATTATAAATATATTATTTTATTAAATTATTTATTTTATATCTATTATTTCTATGGAGGTCATAACATGAAATTAAGCAAACATTTATCCCTCAAGTTTCACAAATATAGGATATTTTTTTATCATTTCTATTATTAAGGAAAACACATCTTTTTCTTTCATTTATTTTGACTAATTTACAATCTTTATAATTTTTTTCTTTTTTAGGTTTATCATTTTTAATTGTTAAATAATCAGATACTAATTCCTTTGATAACAGCCTTCTAAATTTCAAATTTGTTATTTTAGGATTTAATTCTTTCTTATATAAAATATAAGAATTATTGATTGAAATTTCAATGAAGTGAAAAAATATTTTCATATACCATTTAAAATATTTAGATTTATGGTCGAAATTATAATAATTACTAAATTGATCAAATTTATCAACTCCTCCCATATTTTCTATATATTCTTTTATAACATAAGGTAAAGTAAATTCATTATCTTCATATTTAATTATATTTTTAGAAATATTCAAATCTTTACTATCATCTTTTATCTTTATTTTTTCCTTTTTTGTTGAAATAATTTTGAAAATTTGTTAAAATAAAACCATCTTTTTTATCTTTCCAAACAGTAAGTTGTAATTGTTCCTTATTTTTATAAAATTTATGTTCTCTTTTATTTAATAATTTTATATCATTTGAATTTCATCATTTTTCCATATTCTATTTTTTAAAATAGTACCTATTGCATAAATATTAAATTTTTTAATATTTATTAAGGCATTTATTGAAGTATAATATCGGTCAATATATAAACAATAATTTTCCCCTTCATAATTCATACATAACTTGCATATTATATTTGATAAATTATTATTTTCATTTTTTCCTGTATATAATAACCAATTTAAAATAAATCCAGTTTTTGATTCAGATAACATATATATTTTCAATCCTTTTCTTGTAGCCTTTTGAGGAATAAAAACTTTAAAATTACATCTTCCGGTATATTATGCATTCATCCAGACTAAGTGCTCTTTCTGGAAGATATATATTTTGTGAATTTTTAATTATTTCATCATATAATATTTGTATTTTTTCATATTTAGTTGGATTTGCTTTATTTGTAAAATATATATATTTATAAATATAAGAAAATTGTGAATATGTCATTATATCAGATATTCCAGGTGTACAAAAAATGCTATCATCATTCCAATAATCTTCAATTACATTCTTATGTATTATGCCCATAGCAATTATTATTCCGATAAATGCTTTTAAATCAAACATATTTATATTTTTCCATATTCTTTTTTTTTGTTTTTTGCTTTACTTTTAGAAAATTTATTATTAGCATATATATATATTCAATTATTTTATTTAGTAAATCATTTGTAAAAAATAAACAAAAAAAAATCAACAGGAAAATTTAAATTTTTTTTATTTAAATTTATTATTTATAATAGAATTTTTAATTCTATTATCCAATATTCCTTCATTTATTTCTTCCCAATTATTGCCAAAAGATTCAATATGATATTGCTCTTCTTGGAGAGATTCTTCTTTATTTGATTCAAAATCAAAATCTCAAAGTGTAAAAGAAGAATCAAAATTTTCTTCATCTTTAATATCTTCCATTTATTTATTATTTTAAATTTAAAATATATAAAATAATATATAAAATTTGAAAAAAAAAGCCGACAGTGAATTAGTTAATACATTGATTTAAAAATTGATTAAAAATAAATATTAAAATATAATATAATTTTCTCAAAAAAGAAAAAATCATAAAAAAAATTAAACCTTTCTTATAAAGCAGAATGATTATTTTGATTATCTAATAAATTACTTCTTTCTTTCCTAATATAATTTAACAACTTAATACATTGATTTCTTTCTAATTGATTATAAAATTCAATATTTCTATTATTACAAGGAGGACAAAATGAATAATATGGACCATGAAATTTAATTAACTTCAAATATTTAATTTTAACAGGATCATTAATTTTAATTTTCTTATAAAAATTTTTAGAACCAACATTAATAGAATAATCATCTTCGTTTAATTTTTTTTGAAAAATTAAAGGTTTTTTTTCTCTTGTTGTTAAAGACGTTTTTGAAGGAATTAAATTAGTAAAAATTCCTTGTCTATAAAGTTCTTTTCTTTTTTCTGGTTTTAATTTATATATATCTGAAAAAGGATTTATTATTTTATTTGGTGTTTCACTTTTATATTTTCTTTCTAAATTTCTTATTAAACTTTTTTCATTAGAATTATTTATTTCTAATTCTTGATTTTCTTTTAATTTATAATTTATTTTAAATTCTTCTAAAATTTCTTTTATATCTTTTTCACAAGATTCATTTTTTTTATATTTATTTTTAAATATATTTTTATTTGAAATATCTGATTCTTCATTTATAATTTCAGGTTTTCTTTTATATAATAAATTTTTATATAATTCTTTTTTAGATTTTATATTTTTTTGACTAAAATTTTTTTTTAAGTATTTATTTTCATTTTCATTAAAATTATTTTCTATTTGTCTTCCTCTTCCTAAATAACTTAAAAATTTCTTATCTTTAATAATTAATTTCATTATTTGACTATGAAAATCTAATTTACTTTTCCAAACATCAGGAATTGATTTATTTGTATAAACCATTTCTCTAATTACATTTAATTTTTTATTTGATAGATTATTTTTATTTGATTTTAATTTTGTTTCTGTTCTTTCAATTTCATCATAAAAGCCTTTATTTAAATTCTCGAAATCATTTCCACTTCCTTTTATTTTTTGCGTTTTCTCTTTATTATTTATATTAAAAGCATATTTTCTTGCTAATTCTTTTTCTGATCTCATTTTTTTATTGTGTTTTTTTAAATTATTATTTTTATTCTTATTAAAATATTTATTAAAAATGTTAAAAGAAATTAGAAATTATAATTATTCTAATAAATTACAGAAAAAAATAAAGAAAAATAATTCCATTGAAGTTAATAACAAAGATTTTAATCCTTTAATTCATTTTTTAGAAGAATGTTATAAAAAAAATGAAAAAAATATTAGTGATAATAATATTATGAATAATATATCTACAAATTCAATGAGTAGTTCCATAAATAATATAAACCAAATAAATTCGTTAAAATCTTATAAAAAAAATTCAAATTATCTTTTTTTTGAGAAGAAAAAATTATTAAGAAAAATATATGAACAAAAAAAAAAAGAAAAAAATAAATTAAGACAAAATCATTCAATGGAAAATAATGACAACAATTATTTATTACTAAATTTAAATCCAAATAATAATATATCATTTTATAATATAAAAGAAAAATCAAAAATATCAAATTTTATGTCAACAGAATATTTAGATAATATGAAAATAATATTTAAAGATCTTAAAAAAGAAACTTTTGAAAAATATGATAATTCAATAAAAGAAAAAAAGAAAAGAAAAGAAAATTTAAAAAAATCTGTTTCCAATTTAAAAAGAGAAATATCATCTTTTAATAATAGTAAAAAAAATTTAATAAAACAAAATAAAAAAATAGAAAATGAAATTAAAATAATTAAATCTGCTTCAATGAGAATTAAAAATAATAATTATTTAATAAATAAACAACAACAAAATATTCAAATAAATAATAATGATGAATTAAAAATAACTAAAGAAAATACAAATAAAATCCAAGAAGAAATTTATAAAGAAGAAAATGAAATTAAGAAAATTCAAAATAATATTAAAAAAATAAATAAAAAAATAAATGATAAAAAAACAGAAATTAAAAGTTTAAAAGATGCAATTCAAATTATAAAAAATCATTCTTGTAAAATTCATTTAAAATTAGAACATCTTGAAAAAAATAATCAAGAAGTATTATATAATATAGGAAAAATATATCAAAAAGAATTATCAAAAAAATAAAATAATTTTTTTAAAAAAAACAAAAAATAAAATAAAGTAAATTATAATATATTTAAACACAAAAGAAAGTAAATAAAATAATATTATTAAAACTTATTAATCTATTATTCAATATTTAATCCAATATCTTCAACATCAATAACTTTTTCATTTTTTAATAAATTATCTTTTTCTCCTTTTTTATCTTCTTCATTTCTTAAATAATCAAAAACATTTTTAATTTTTCTAGAAGCAATAATATATTCTAAATGACAAAGAGCTAAATAAAATTTTTTAGTATCTTCAAAAGGAAAAATTGAATTAGCATCTTCATATTTATTTTTATCATATTTAAATTCATATTTTTTAGTTTGTATTTCTCTTCTTAAAGTACTTAACCATCTATCTGTATCTACTCTTGAAGTAGTTTTAATTTTAAATTCAATTATTTTTTCTTTTTCAATTTCATAATATATTGAAATCATAAAAACATCATATTTATTTATTTGTCTTTTATTAATTGCTAAAACTGATTTTTTAGGAATTAATAAAAAAATTTTTTTTTTATCTTGATTTGTATAAAATATTAAATTATCTTTTGTTAATACAAAATATAAATGAATTAGTTTTGAACAACAAAAACAATATTTTATTAAATGACGGAAATCTGCTTCTATTATAGGAATTTCTGAATTTGTTGTTTTTAATTTGTCCATATCATTACTCATTTTTATTAATTGTTTTTAAATTTGTTTTTTCTTTTTTTGATAATTTAATAGTTTTTTCCTTAATTTAATAATCAAATTAAACAATAAATGAATTCTAATTATGATAATATTAAAGATAGTAAAGAAAAAAATGAAGAAAATGATGAAATTAATCTTGAAAAAGAAACAATTAAAAGAGTAAAAATTTATATAATATTAAATGGGTGGTCTCATAATTATATAGAAAATGATAGTCAAACTTATTTTTATTTAAAAAATTTAGATGAAGAATATTTAGATAAAAAATTTATTAAAAGTATTGGAAAAATAAAAAACCATTATTATGAAATTTTAAGAAGATTTGGATTATTTTATTATGATAGAAAGATAATCAAATTTATATATAAGTATTTAGTAATTGATAAAAAAATTACATTTGAAGAAATTTGTGAATTAAAAAATTTAATGAAAGAAGAATTTAAAAAAATTATTATCAATGAAGTTCCTCCTTTAAAAGATTTTATTGATGATGGATTAATTGAATTTTTAAGGAAAAAAGAATATTTTCAAGGTCACTTTTCTGAATTATTAGATTATATTTATGAGTTTTTAACAGAAAAACCTATTTATCTTGAAGAATATTATAAAGATAAAACAAAATTTAATATAATGATTAATACAAGACAAAAATATAATCAAATTTTTAATGAATTATTAATGCAAGAACAATCGAATAAAAAAAAAAATAATTTTTTCAATAAATTATGTTTTTGGATTAAAAATTATTTTGAACAAGATGAAAAAGAAAAATATTTAGATTTCGATTTCACTATTCAAGAAAGACAATTAACAGAAGAAAATAAATCATTAATGAATACAAATATTAGTTTTTTATAGATTTTTTAAATTTAATCATCAATTATTATTAAAGTTATAAAAAATCTTTAAATACTAATTGAATCATCTCACAAAAGTAAAATATAAATAATCTTATTAAATATCTATTTAAAAACAATGTTTATGTATATTATATTTATTTATTGTTTTAAATCTTTTAAATTAGAATAATTTTTCATTTTACTTTAATGGAATTCTTTTTTTTATATAATTTTTTCTTTTAATATTCCCATTTTTTGTATTCCATTAATATTTTTTGATATAAAAAATAATATATAATAAACAATTATATTAAAGAAATATAAAATTCTTAATTTTCCTCAATCTAGATTTTCATCTTGAATCATATTATAAATAAGAATATGAGTATTAAAGTCATAATGAAGTAAAATAAAACTATAAATAAAAACCATTTAACAATGAAATTAAAATAGAAGAATAACATATTGAGACACAAAACTCAAATAATTTGATGATTAGTTATTTTATGATATCTTTAATTATTAAACTGAAAAGAAAGAGGAATAATATTAAAAAAATTAAAATGCTAATAAAAAAAAAATAATGAAATAACATCATAAATTTTATTATAATCATAGTAAACAAAGTAAATATTACTATCTAAAGAAATAGAATCTAAAAACTGATTTCAGAACATTAAATGAAATAACTTAATATTTGTCTTTTATATTTAAAATTTCCATTATTCTAATTATATTATTCTCTTATTTTTTAAAATTCACTGTAATAAGATTATTTTATTTTTTTTAATTTTTAAATTATTTTTTGAATAACAAATATTTAAATTATTGTTTGAATAATTTTTCAATAAAGCTCTAACAATATTTTCCGTTTATTAATTTAAAAAAAAATAATATTATTTATAAAAAAATAAAATACAATACTAAAATAAAAAACTATTTAAATTACAATTCCAAATCTTCATCACTTTCCATAATTGAATGATTCGACAAATTAGAAGAAATTCCTTCATTTTCTTTAATATCTTCTTCATTTTCAAAATCATATTTTTTTTTATTATTGTGAAAATATTCAATTTCTTCAATAAAAGTAGCATTTAAATCATAAATTTCGTCGATAGAGAATAAGTTTTTTAAATAAATTGATTTATTCAAAACTTTCATTAAATTCCATATTTGAATACAATTTTTAAGCATTTTTTGAGTAATTTCATTAGATTTATTTAAGATTTCAAAAGAATCTTCTTGTTTATTTCCAAACTTTTGTTTAATAAAATGTTCAAATTCCATTTTTAAAGGATTTATTCTCATATTAACATTATTATTAATATTATTTAAAATTGAATCTGTATCAGAATCTAATTTAATAGATTTAATTCTTTCTTTTTTAAAATTTTTAGCTAAAAATTTCATTTCAGTTAAAAGAAATAATCTTTGACAAGAAGTTTCTTTTAAAAACTTTTTACTTAAGTAACAATATCTTAGAAATTTACCAATAAAAATAGAAGCATGTTTTTTTAAATCACTATTATTACTTTTATGTTCAATAATATCATTATAAACAATTTTTTCAACATCATCGAAATTAATAGTAATATTTAAAAAAACAACTAATAAACTCATAATAAAATTTCCAATAATACAAGCAAAAATTGCAATTATTCTTCCAAAATAAGTGGTAGGATAAATTTCTCCAAATCCAACAGTAGTCATTGTCATTAACATTAACCAAAGAGAATTATAAGCATTACTAAAATTTAACATAACATTAACAAAAGTATGATTTGTGTTATAATTTTCTTTACCTAAACTTCTCATTAATACTCCATTATAATATTCAAATAATTGAGTTGATAAACCTGAGACTATCATTAGGAAAAAAATACTTATTATTAATGTTATATATGGGTAGTTTTTTAAATAGGCTTTTAAAGCAAAAGATTTTGTTGAACGTGTATTCATCCAGTTACATACTGTTGAGGCTCTAGGAGTTTGCCAATAGGAGAAAGATAGAAAAAAACGAAATACATGATATATACGAAACATCATTAAAAAAGATATTATTGATGATATATTATAAGTTAATTTTATACTTTTTTTAGGCGCTATTATATTTGATATTTTTGAGTCAGTTATATTTGAATTTGTAGATAAAATATTTGAAGTGTTTATATTTGGATTATTTGATATGTTCAAGTTAAGTGGGTTTATTATATATGTATAATTATAATCTACTAATAAAGAACCTTCTATTGTATAGGAAGTATCAATGAATGGAGGAGTGAATAATAAATTTATTAAAATTTCAAATATTAAATATGGTAATAAACCTATTGAATGTATTGTATCATATTCTGCTATGGAACCAAGACTTATTTTATGTATTTTTAAAAGCAAATAATATCTTATTATTATTAATGTGACTAATATAATATTAAAAGCTAAAGTGAAAAATCTGAGAATATTATTAAATTCAGAAACAATATATTTTTGAGTTAAAGGATTATAAGTTTCAACAATTTGATAATTATCTAAGAATGATAATATGATTGTAATTATTGATATTAAACATAATGAAATATCTAATATTTTTATTTTTATAATATATTTAGAAAATTGTTTTTTTGCAAGAGAAGATACATCTAATAAATTTTTTAATTTTTTTGGTACTCTTAAATTACTTGTTAATTCATCAATATAATATTTTTCTTCATCAGAAAAACTTTGTAAAAAAGAAGATGAAGAATCAATTTTTTGAGTTGTTGAATTATTATTTAATAAATTTATTTTTCCTAATTCAAATATTGAATCATTTTTAATTTCTCGATTAAATTTACTTTTAATTGGATTTATACTATTTGTTTTTGAATTTACACTTATTGATTTTTCATTGTTTAATGGAGTAATTGAATTTATTGTTCTATCTGAGTTTGTTTTTAATGAATTAGTTATTTGGAGATTTGCTTTTTTTTTTTTTGGGTTTATTTCTTTCATTTATTTCAATTTTTTGTTTTTATTAGTTATTAAAAGTATTATTACTATTATAATTAGATAATTTAAAAATATTAAAATTAATTATCTATTTTCTATTTTAAACATTCAAAAAAAACTTTTCATAAAATAAAAAGACATTATTCAATAAAAAGATGAATTTTAAAATATTATAATCCAATACAAGGAATAGTTATTAATACCTTAAGAAAAAAAAGATTAAAGAATAGAATTACCTTTTCCAGTTAAAATCTTCATTACACTTTTAGATTTTTTCATTCCAAAAATTGTATTCCAATTCTTATTATTCTTCTTTAGATTAATATACTTTTCCGAAGAATTAGTATATAATTTAGGTAATTTAATTTTATTTTTTTTTCTTAAATTATCAAAATTAAAATCACTGTCTAAATTTTTTAATAATTTTTTATTAACTTTAAATTTATCAGATTGAATTATAGGATAAGCATAATTACAAAAACTTCCCCAAAATCTAATTGCTTTTTTTATTTTATCATACATTTTAGTATCATCTCCAATTAATGAATTTTCAATTTCTCTTGGAAATTTTTTTTTTATTCTTTTATATTCTCCTAAAATTACATTATTTGTTTCTTTTATTTTAGATGGAATATCACACCAATAATATTTATTTAATAAGGAATTTTCAAGAGCTCGATTGCTATTTATTTTTTGAAGTTTTTTATTTTTTGATATTCCTATAAATTTTATTTTGGGGATTTCTTTGTTTGATGATATGTTTCTTTCTGTTTTATTTGATTGAAAAGAATTTAGGTTATAGGATTTTGTTGTTTTTGGAAAGTTAATTATATTCATTTTTTTTTTTATTGAAAAAAAATTTTTATGTTTTTTATAGTTTTTTTTTTAGGTTATGAGAAACTCATTTTTAAAGTTTAATATAAAAAATCCATTTAAGAAAATTAAAGATTATATTTATGAGAAATTAATTCTGATTAATTCTTTAATAGTGATTAAAATTATTGAAAAATAGAAATTTTATTAAATTATTTGAATTCAATTTCAATTAAATTATAAAATTATTTATTTAAAATATAAAAAAAATATTAAACAACGTTAATTCTATTAGAAATTTTTTTGGTAGTTGAATTATCATTATATTTAACGGTTTCTTTTTGAGTAACTCTAATATTAATAAAATCTTTATTTTCATGTTTAAAATTAAATAATTTTTTAGTTTTTGTTTTTTTATTCAATTTCATTTTATAATATAATTGTAAAGTTTTAAAAATATTTTTCATTTGACTTTGTTTTCTAAATTCTTCGCAAATTTTTTTATTTACATCTTCTCCTTTTTTACTAAGAATTCTTTTTCTAGTAAATTTAAAGAATAATTTATATTCAAAAATTAAACTTAATTTTTTTGCTTTTTTTGCCATTTCTAAACTTAATTGTTTATTATTTTTAATAGCATCAAAAATTCTTTTTTTTTTTTTTTGTATAAAATATCTTTTTATTTTTTTATAATTAACATATAATTTCATATTATCAATACAAGACCAAATTAAACCTTTTAAAAGTTCAGATTGAGTATTTTTAATCCATTGTTTTTGTTTTTTAGCAAAATTAAATAAAGCTTCATAAATAAAAGCTTTCATTTTATAATTTCTATATTGAATAAATTTATTTGATTTTTTTATGTATTCATTATAAATTATTTTTTTTTCTTTTTCTTTTTTTAAAGGAACTAAATATTCATTTAAAAACTTTTTTCCTAAAAAAAATCTAATTTTACTTTGAATAAAATTATTATATTCTTGATCGTTATTTTCATAATCTAAATAATAATCAAATTGATATGATAATATATTTTTTATTTGATTTAAGAAAAAATAGAAATAATAATTTTTTCTATTTTGAGAATGATATATTCTATTTAATGTTGAATAAAATGTTGTAATATTTGCTTTTAAAATTGCATTTTTTATTCTTTCTTCTTCTTCCATTTTTAATTTTTCTTCTAATTCTTTTTTTAACTTTTCTTCCATTAATTTTAATCTTTTTTCTTCTTCTTCTTTTCTTTTTTCTTCTTCTTCTAATTTTTTTTTTAATTCTTCTTCTTCTTCTTCTTTTTTTTTTCTTTCTTCTTCTTCTAATTTTTTTTTTAATTCTTCTTCTTCTTCTTCTTTCTTTATTCTTTCTTCTTCTTCTAATTTTTTTTTTAATTCTTCTTCTTCTTCTTCTTTCTTTTTTCTTTCTTCTTCTTCTAAATTTTTAGTCTCTTCATTATCACTTTCTTCTTTTTCTTCTTTTTCATTTTTTTCTTCTTCTTCTTCTTCTTTCTCATTTTTTTCTTCTTCTTCTTTTTTTCTTCTTAATTTTTCTTCTTCTTCTTTTTTTCTTCTTAATTTTTCCTCTTCTTCTTTTTGTCTTCTTAATTTTTCGTCTTCTTCTTTTTTCCTTCTTAATTTTTCTTCTTCTTCTTTTTTTCTAATTTTATCATATTTTTCTTTCATTAATCTATCATATTCATCTTTTGCAGTTTTTTTAATTTTTTCTCTCATTTCTTTCATTTTTTGTAATCTTTTTCTTCTTTTTTCTTCTTCACTTTCATTATCTTTATTATATTTAAAAGTTCTACCCGTTAAATTAATCATATTTTCATCTGAAATTGAAGAATTATTAAAAAAGTGTTCTAAGGAAAGACTTGTATTTCTGTTTTTTAAATTATTAATTAAATCTAAATCTTTCATATTATTATTTCTTCCATTTTTCCAATTATTACTATTTTTTCCCATATTTGACATTATTGCTATTTGTTCTTCCGTTAAATCTTTTATTTTTTCAAATGTAGCTTTTTTTATTTTAAAATTTCTATTAATTAAAGTAAATATTTTATCACTTTTTAATTCATATATATTTTTTTCTTTTTCATCACAATCTATTTCAAAGAAAATTCCATTTGAATAATGAGTCGAAGTTGAATAAATTAATTTTATTTTCTTTTTTAAATTTATTTTATATAATCTTTCATAAAATTCAAAACTTATTTTTAAATATCGATATTCATTAATAGGAGTATATCTTAAAAGCATTTGTTCTTTTGAATTACTTAATAAAATAAATATTTCATTATATCTAACTGTTAAATTATCAATTCTAAATCCATTTTTATTATAATATTTAATTTCATTAATACCAAATTCACTAATTGTAATAATTTTATCATCAAAAGTTTTTAAAACAATAATATTATCTCCACAGAAAATATCTCTAATATTATTTTCAACATTAAATTGTTGAATAATTTTATGATTATTATCATACATATATAAGTTATTTTTTTCATCTTCTTTACAATAAATAACAATATCATTTCCACAATTAAATAATCTTACTTTTTTATCAATTATTTTAGGTTCATTACCAAAATAATAACCCCAAATATATAAATTTTTTTTATAATCTCTTCCACAACAATGTCTTAATCCAGTACAAATATCAAATATTTGTAAAGAATTTAATTTTTTATTTAAAATAGGATTTTCAATGTGAAAATTTTCATTATCATTATTACCAAATAAACCATATTTATTAATATCAGTTCCCCAAGAATAAATTTCAGAATTTTTAGTTATTAAATGTATAACTCCTTCACAAAAAACTATTTTAATAATATTATGTTTTATTGGAGCTAAATAAAAAGTTGTTGTTGGAAGAGATTTTAAATATTTTATTCCATTAATATCATCATAAAAATTATTATTTATTGGA
>JAJJLU010003525.1:0-59895 GCA_023807065.1 Isotricha intestinalis
CATAAAGCAATGGAAGATGAAGAAAAAATGTATGTTACAATTAATGAAAATAAAGGTAAATACACTGTAAAAAAAGTGTTAATTAAAGAAGATGAAATCAGTGAAGAAGATGCTAAAAAATTAATAGGTAAGAATGAAAAATTAGATAAAGAAGCTAAATATGAAATTGTTTATGATAAAAAAAAGAAAGAAATGAAAAAATATAAAATTGAAAATGGAAAAAGAGTAAATGAAGGTGAAATTATTCCAAAAGAAGAATGGTCAGTTTATGAACCACTTCATTCTTATATTAACAACCAATAAAAATCATCTTTTAAATAATTTATTTATTTATTTATTTATTTATTTAAATGTTATTAAAAATCAGTTTTAAATAAATTTAATTAAAAACCAAAAAAAAAAAAAATAAATTTATATATCAATTATTAAATATCAATGTGAAAAAAAAAATAAAATAATGAAGAAAAAAAAACCTTATGCAGAATTTGAAAAATATTTACAAAAAAATCCAGATCCAATGGGAGTGAAAAAAAATGGATTAAGGAGAAGTAGAAAAAGAATATAATCGTGTAAAGCGTTCATTAGAAGTATTAGGTTATAAAGATCCACTTGGAATAGAGAGTGTAAGCTTAACAAATAAACTTTTAAATGACTTAATTAAAACCACAGAAGCTTTTAAAAAACTTCAAGATGAAAGAGACAAATTAAAATCAGAATTAAAAGTACAAGGTGATTTAGTTCTTCCTTTAAGAAATGAAAATTTAAAATTAACAAAAGAAAATAATGAATTACATCAAAATTTAATTCAATTAAAAGACTCACTTGAAATTAAATCTACTGCTAATTTAAATTCAATTTCAACTTTAGAACAAGAAAAAGAACAAATAAAGTTTATTTTAACTCAAAAAGATATTCAAATAAAAAAAGAAAAAGCTCAAAATGAAGAATTAAAATCAAAAATTAGTGAATTATTAAATAAAATGTATAATACTCAAAATAATCCGATTAAAACAGATAGTAATATTCAACAAATTATAAATCAAAATAATTTAAGCCAAATGAATAAAAATATAAAAAAAGGTTCTTTTGAATTATCAAATGCTTTAGAACCAAAACAAATTGAATCAAATGATACTCCAATTGAATTGTTTAAAGAAGAGTTACAAAATTTTAATTTAAATAAAGAAGATTGGGCAAATGATTTAAAAAATGCAAATGAACAAGCTGAAAAATTACGTAATGAAATTCGTACTTTAAGATTAGAAAATCAGAAAAATGAAAATATGATAGAAAATTTAAAAAAAAATTTATCTTCAAGAGATGCTGAAATAAATAGATTACATTCAATGAATTATTTTGGCGATGATAATAAAGAAGAAATTAAAATAAGATATAATTCAGAAAATATGAAAGAACAAAATGAAAAATTGCAAAGTCAAATTGACTTTTTAAATAAAGAAAATCATCGATTAAATGAATTAAATGATTTTCATAATCATAGATGTAGAGAAGAAGAAGTTAGGAAATTAGATGCTCAAATAAATGAATTAAATAAAGAAAATGATAGATTAAAAAAAACAATAGAAAAATTAGCTGATAGAAGTGAAACTGCTTCTGTTATAACAATGGGTGGAACACATATTAAAGCCAAAAGTTCTTCAAAGAATGAAATAAATAAATTAAATGAAGAAATTATTAAAATAAGAAATGAAAAAAAAGAAGTCGAAAAACAAGTTGAAGATGGACAAAATAAATTAAAAGAAAATGCAAAAGAAATTATTAGAATGAAAGAAGATTTTAATAATAAAAATTCTATTTTTAATTCTGAAAGATTAAGCTTAAATCAAACTATTGAAGGATTAAAAAATGATAATGAAAAATTAAGGCTTGAAAAAATGGAATTAATTGACCAATTAAAAGTTGCAAAACAGGGAAACGATAGTTTAAAAAATGAAGTTAATTTATATAAAAGTAATGAATTATTAGTTAATAAACATATTGAAGAAAAAACTCAAACAGTTCAAAAAGTTTTTGATGAATATACCCAAATGAAAAATAAAGTTAAAAATACTGAAGATAAAATAAATGAACTTGAAAAAGCAAAAGAAGATTTAATGGGAGAAAATAAAGGTTTAATTGCAGAAAATTCTAGTTTAAAAAATAAATTAAATGAAAGTGAAAGAAATAATCAAAATTTGACTTTACAAATTACCACTTTAAATAATCAAATAAAAAGCCTTCAAAATAATTTAGAGTCAAATAATATGAATACACAATTTAATAATAATAAATTAAATTCTTTAGAAAATGATAATAATACAATGAAAAAATTAGTAACCGAATTAAATAATACAATAATTGATTTAAACGGTCAAAAAGAAGTTTTAGAAGAAAAAAATAAAAATATTACTGAAAATTATCAAACTTTAGTTAGTGAACATAAAATTCTTTCAGATGAATTAACTAGTGTAACAAATGAATTAAATAATATTAAAGAAAATTATAAACAAAAAGAAAAAGATATTCTTCAATTACAAAATTCTTCAAATAAAATACCTGATTTAAATGCCAAAATTAAAAAATTAACTAATGATAAAAGTGAAATTGAAAAACAAAATTCTGCTTTAACAATTGAACTTAGAAATTTAAATGACCAAATTTTGGGGTTGAAAAATGAAAATGAAAATTTAAATAAAGAAAAAGAAATACTAATAGAAGAAAATAATAAGCAAAAAGAACAATTAGAAAATGATAAAGATTTAATGTTAAATTATGAAACAAAATTAAAATCAAATGAATATATGGAAAATAATTTATCAGAAAAAACAAACTTAGTAAGTGAAATTAGAAATGAAAATATGAAAATAAAAGATAATATAGAAAAATTAAAAAATGAAAAAGCTAATTTAGAATTTGAAAATAAAAAAAGAGATATAGAAATACAAAGGCAAAAAGAAACAATAGAAAAATTACAAACAGATAATCAAGTTTTAAAATCAGAAAATAGTAATTTAAATAAACAATCTGAACAATTACAATCTGAAATATTAGCTTATAAAAGAAAAGAAACAACTACAAATTCAATTAATGAAATTCAAAATGAATTAGCAAAAGAAAATGAAAGTTTAAAGAATACAAATGATAAATTATCATATGATATGAATAGTCTTAATGAAAAATTATATAACAAAGACAAAGAAGTAGGAGAAATGCAAAATAAAATTACTCAAATGAGTACTTTATTATCTCAAATGGATAAAACAAGAGAAGAAATGTTAGATAGAATAAAAAATGGAAGTTCAAAAATAAAAAATTTTGAAACAGAAAATAATTCTTTAAAAGAAACTTTAAAGAAATTTCAAGAACAAAATTATACTTTATCAAATGAAAATAAAACTCTAAAACAAGGTTTAAATACATTAGGATTAAATTGTGATCATTTAAATTCTGATTTGGATTCAAAAACTAAAACTTTAAGTAAATTAGAACTTTTGTGTAAAAATTTAAAAGAACAAAATGATGATTTAACTAATAAATTAAGTGGACAATTAAAAAAATCAAATGTTGATAATCAAAGAATTTTTGAAAGAGAAAATGAATTAAAACAAACTAAACAGAATTTACTTCAATTTGAGAATGATATTAATCAATTAAGAAATACTTTAATGGAAAGAAATAAAGAAATTCAAGATTTAAATTTTGATTTTTCTAAAGTCAAAAATGAAAATCAAAATTTAATAGAAGAAGTAAAAAGATTTGCAAAAGAAAATGAAAGATTAAATATAATAAAACAACAATTTGAACAAAATTCAGAATTTTTCAAATCAAAAACAAGATCTCATGAAATGGAATTAAATGACTTAAATGAAAATTATAAAAATGTAATAAAAGAAAAAGAAAGATTAAAACAGAATTTACAAATATTTATAGATGAAAATAAAGCAGCAGCAAAACATATAAAAATGATAGAAAATTCTTTACAAAATTATGAACAAAACGCAGAAAATTTAATGAAAGAAAAAGATAGTTTAATTAATCAACTTGAAAATGCTCAAAAATATAATGATAAATTATCTGATGAATTAGCTCTTACAAAAGCACAAATCGAAACTTTAACACAAAATCAAATGAGTTACCAACA
Source organism: Isotricha intestinalis (assembly GCA_023807065.1). Taxonomy (NCBI): domain Eukaryota; phylum Ciliophora; class Litostomatea; order Vestibuliferida; family Isotrichidae; genus Isotricha; species Isotricha intestinalis. The sequence continues at coordinate 4,142 of JAJJLU010003525.1, forward strand.
AAATAGTAAAATTGATAATGATATAAACATTAATAATCAAACTTATATTAATGCTTTAAATAAACAAATTGCAAGATTGCAAATGGAAAAAAAAAATTTAATTGAAAAATTAAATCAAAATCAAAATCAAAATTTAGAAGAAATTATTGCTAATGAAAGACAAAAAAATTTTGATTCCAATAGAATTATTCAACAATTACAAGATGAATTAAATCAAAAAATGAATTTTGAAGGAGATAATGCAAATGTTTTAAAAGAATTGCAAAATGAAAATAATGAATTAAAAAGTCAAATTAATTTATTAAAAAATGAAAATATGATTTTACAATCACAAAAGAATTTAGTAGGTAGTAATGATAGTCAAACTTTTCCTAGAAGTTTGAATAATACTCTTTTAAGGAACAATCAATTCGTTTAAATAAATTTATTTAAAACTTTTTTATTTTTTTGAACTTAAATTTTTTTAATATATTTAATAAAAATTAAATAAATAAAATTCATAATGAAAACATTATTATTATAAAAGTATAAATTGAATCTGAAATTTAATTACACACTAATTACATCTTTATTTTTTTTTTGCAAAAATTTTTCATATTTTGGAGAATATTTTTTTTTATTTGGTTTTTTCTTACATAAGGTGTCAGCCATATTCCAAAGACATAAAATTAAAGATAAACCAAAAATAAACATTATAATTAATCCAAAAGGATTATTATTGGTTCCAATAACTTTAATATTTTTAGAATATAATCTCATTGTTTTCTTATCTTTATCTAAAAAAATTGTGAATCTTTTTAAAAAAATATCTCCAATTATAAAATATTGTAAGTTAGGTCTTGAAATAATGGCAAATATTAGTTTATCGTTTTTATAAGATAAAAATAATTTACTTAAGTTTATTTCAATTTTTTCTCCTGAATTTAAATGAATAACTAAATCATCTAATTTTGTATTTAAAATATGTTCAGAACAAACAATCCAATCACTTTGTAAGTCTTCTTTATATTTCATTTTACAGATTGAATTTTTAAAATAAGAACTAAAAGTAACATTACTAATATTATAGAAAGTAAATTTTGGAACAATAAAAAAAGAAGTACCAAAATTTAGAACTAATCTTTTATTGATTTCAATATTGCATTTAACTTTAGGATAATTAGAACTATATAATGTAGAAGTAATCTCAATTTTATTAATAAAATTTCCAGATGTCACAATTGAATAACCAATTGAAGGAATTTTTAAATATTTTTGTTCTCCATAAACTTCATAAGAATCTCCTAATATTATTTTTCCATTTGTTTCATTATTAAATTTAATTGAAATTACTTTTCCAGAAATAATTTCATTATCATATAATTGGTCAATAAATGAATCATTTGAATTTTTGGTATATAATAAATCTTGATTTCCTAATCCTAATTCACCTTTTCCAATTAATGAACAATTAGCATTATCAGTGATATAAAATTGAATAATTGTATTTTCATTATGTTCAGTGTCTATTACATCTTTAACATAATTACCTTTTGTTATATGTTTTGATGTAGAAATTAATTTGGTTGAATCTAATTGTTTTAAACTTGTTGATAAATTTGGATAATATATTGGATTTGATTTATTATTTGTACATAACCATGTATTATATGAATTGAAAGATAATTTTAAATTAAAACATTGATTAGGTAATCCTAAACATAAATATGTCATTAATTCATGTTCATAATAATGAGAAAATATTTTTTCTTTGTTTTCTTCTAATGGAGCAGGTTGGATTTGGAAATCTATTTTAAAACTAAAATATTGATTTTTTATTTCTATTATTAATATTATATGTAAGATTATTGTATGAAAGTATGATGACATCGAATAATTTTTTTAATTATTTTTGTTTAATTTATTATGAAAATAAAATAAAAATGAAAAATATTCATTTAATATAAAAAAGAAAATAAATAAAAAAAAATTTATACAAATTTTGTTTTTCTCAATTAAACCATACTTTTAACAGTGATTTATATATATTGAGAATAGTAAATATGTTTATTATTTCTAATTCTCATTATTTTACAAAATCAAACACTAATTTAATTTTATAAAAATTAAAATTAAACTTTTACTATGATCGAATAACTCAAAAAAATTAATAATTTTTTTGATAAAATACAACATAATTTTATTCATAAACTACCTTTAATCAATTATCAAAAATTAATAATTGATTAATTTATAAAATTCCATATCCCCTTCTAATTATTACTTAAGGAATTATTTTCTGAATTGATGAATAAATTTGGTTCTAAATCAAAATTAAAATCTTGATTTTTGTTAAAATAAAAGATATTATTTAATTCATTTTCAATTCCTTTTTCTTCTTCTTTTTTTTCAAATTTTTTTCTAAAATTTTTCATTTCAAGTAACAAAGCAATTTTTTGTTGTTTTAATCTTTCAATTTCTTCTTTAATAATATCTTCATCAAAACTTAAAGTTGAGATAGAAGGAGAATAGTTATTTATTGGAATTATATTTTTTTGATCATTCAAAAAATTAGGAATTGTAACTTCTTCAAATTTAGTTGGGAAATTATCAAATTTAATTTCTTCATTAACTTCACTTATTGAAAATTTTATTTTTCTACAATTTTTATTTTTTTCTCTTTCATTCAGTTCGTTTTTTATTCTAATATATAAACTTCTAAAATTAGAATTTTTTTTTTTTTGTCTACTTCTTTTATTAAAATAAGAATATATTACATGTAATATATTTCTTAAATCTGAAGTTGATGTATTATGAATTTCTGTAATATCATAACCAACATGAGATCCTTTTATTAATTGAGGTGGTTTTCTTATACCTAAATTATGTAAAAAGTTATGAATTTATCATTACTTCTTTTACCCATTTTTTTTATGTTGAATATATATAACATTTAAATGTTTTATTCTTTATATAGCATTATAATTAATTTTTTCTTTTATTTTTTTTCATATAAATAAAAAATTTTTAAATAATTAATATTCACTTTTTATTTTATCCTTTTTTAAAATTATAATTTCTTTAAAAAATTTAACATTCCATAATAAATAAATCAAAAAAATTAAAATTGAATTAGAATATTATTAGTATTTGAGAGCAAAAATTGTTATTTTATTGGGCTTTAAAAAACGAGAATTTTATTTACCTTTCTTTAGATATTCGTATATTAATATTCATAAAAATTTATTAAAAAAGTTATAATATTATTTTGTTTTAAAAGAATAATCCCATTTTTAAATACCATAAATTTTCCCATCAATATTTTATAATAAAAGTAAATTAAAAGTATAACAAAAAAATCAATTACAAAATTCAATTCAAATAATTAATTATTATATAAATTAATCATTAAAATATTTTTTATTAATAAAAAATCTTTTTTTACTTAAGATTTTAAAATCATAATATTAAATTATCTGTAATCATATTAATGTAATAATTGAAGAGCCAATATTTGCCACAAAATTGATAAATGAAATCTCTTTTCAATAAACTAAATAAAAATTATATATTTTCAATAGTCAGAATCAAAATAAATTAGTATTTTTAAAATAATTTAATATTAATAAACACTTCAATTGTTCTTAAATTCAATTTCTACATAAATTTGATATTATAATAATTTTTATTTTTGATTTGTTTATTTCTATATGTATTATATGTATGAAAATTACTCATCTTGATACAAATATATCAGAATTATCATCAATTCTTTTACATCGTTCATGAAATTTTATTTTCTATTATATTAAATAACTATTTCCTTTAATTCGAAGATTTCTTATTTTTTGAAATAGTTTTTTCAAATAATACTATATTTATTCTTTCATTTCTAATTCTCAAGAAATGATATCATTTCTTTTGCAATCTAAAATCTCAAAATTCATTATTATTTATTTAAATACTTTTTTTTTTATAATAAAATTAACATAAAAATTAAACCCTAACACCGAAATGAATGGTTCATATTATTTTTAATAATAATTATAAGTATATTTCCTTATCACCGTTCCTCTCATCATTTCTTTAAAATCTTTTATCTTACATATTTTGTTTATTATTTTTAAAATAAATTATTTGATAATCAAATCTGAGATTTTTCAGAAATTTAATCTTTAATTTACTATAATTAAACTAATAAACCAGAATTGAATTAATTTATTTTCCTTCAATAGATAATAATACTTAAAACATTAGCTTTTTTAATTATCCTAATCAATAAACTAGAATTGTTTTTCCTTGATACATAGAATCAATTTTTAATAAAAATTATGAAGACTAAGGAATATTTTTAAATTTTTTTGTGAAGAAAAGATACAAATATAAAGATATTTCATTTAATCAAGAATTTACAAATTCTTTTTCGATTCTAAATACTATAATTGAATCACTATCCACTCTTTAATTTTGGAGAATCTATCGATTTTTGTTTCATTTTTTTATTAAAATTTTTTATATTTTTTATACATTTAGTCAATTAATTTTTTATAATTATTATATATATATAATTTATCATTTCTTTCAATTGTTCAATGAAAGATTTAATTTGTATTTTGTAAAATTGGGTTTAATTTATTTTTATATATATAATTAACTATATCAGAATTTTTCCTTAAATTATAATTAAACTCCATTTTTATTTTAAATGAATCATCAAAAATACTTTTTTGAATAATATGAAGATCTTTAAAGATTTTTAAATATCTAACTACTTCAAAATAAATAGAGATATTCCTAAAATTTAATGAAATATCTCTTTTTTCGCAAATAATTTTTTTAATTAGATTATAAAATTTTATATCTTTTATTTTGTTAGAATGCGAATATTTATTTTCAATCATTGTATGGAAAAATGAATTTTTTTTTAATAAATTCTGGAAAGAAGCCTCACCAGTGTTTTTGATATTATTAGTAATTTGCTTTTTAAAATTAATTGAAAAACTTTTTTTGTCTTGATGTTGAGATAAACTCGGTAAACAAAGTCTTGATTTTCGAATATAATTATTAGGTTTTATTTTTTGATTTTCTTGTGCACTTATATTAATAGAATGATTACTTTTTGAAGTTAAAAATTTTTTAAATTTTCTTTCATCAGAATCAAAAAATGAAAGAATATAATGTCTATAATATACTTGATCAACTAAACAACTTAAAAATTTTCCAATAATAAAAATGAATTTAGAACAAGCAGTAATATCAGCAATAATAGTTCCTATTTTTTTATATTTTCTAGTATAAATAATTTTAGTTGAAGAACCTCTTATTATTATTTTCATAAATGTAGAATCTAAATTTACATTATCAGAAGTACATTCCAACATTTTATCAAATCCATTATAATTTTTTTTTTTTTTATTTGTAAAAAAGATTCCATCATCGGTTATAATATCAATATTTTTTACATAAGCCCAAATATCTTTATTCATTTTAGGTAGAATAGATGTATATGAATTAATTCCATATAGAGAAACTGGTTGACTATAATTTTCAGGGTCAATCCTAATATCTGAAGAGAAAATTCCAAAATATCCTCCTTTTAAAAATTCTTGAATTTCTTCTTTTGATTTACAATTTTTTGAATTGTTACAAAATTTTAAGTGTATTGAAATATAATTCCAATATTCCATTAAATAACTTCCACTTATTATTGTATTTTTTGGATTATTCATACAAAACAATTGAGAAAGAGATAATGTTTTTACTAAATCATATCTTAATGAAAAATTTAATTTATTACATGGGATTAAATCTAATGAATGTATACTTTTTGTTTTATTTTTTGTAATTGGATCTTGTATTATCTGAACATAGAATGCTTCAATTTCATATATAGTAGGGTCAATATAATTTGTATAATTTCTATCTTGAAGTGCAAATGCAAATAAAAAATTCTCATTAGTTAAATTAATTAAATCAGGGTAATCATAATTTACTTCTAATTGATTAAAATCCGGATTATTTTTTAAAAATATATTTCTTCCAAAAAAAACCAAAAAAAAGAATATTAAAAAATATGTAATAATAGATAAAAAAGAACTAAAAAGAGTATGATATTTAGATGAATGGTTCACATAAAAATCTTGTTTTATTCCATAAATATAAACATAATCTAAATAATTCAACATATTAATAAAATATTTATAATAAAAATTAATAAAAAAATTTAAAAATTCTCTTAAAAAAATATGAAAAAAATACAGATATATTTAAAATAAGAAAATAATTAAATAAAATAGAATATAATAAAAAATTCATATTTAGAAAATGGAAAAAACTTCACAATCTTTTCCAATAAAAGTAATGCAAAAGAATACAATATTAGATCCTAAATTTGTAGAAAAATTTGGTAGAATATTTAAACAATCAAGAACATATAAACATATAATAGATCCAGATACAGGTAAGCATGTAATAGCAAAATTTGCATCTTTTAAAGATAAAGTTTATTTTATTGATATGTTTGGAGCAAAAATGTATGAACAAGAATTACCAAAAGATAAACAAAATGAAGATCTTAAACCCTATGATTTATTTCCAATTTATGATTCTGTTGTTAAAAAACTTGGAAAAGATTTAAATGATGAATTTAAAGAAAAAAGATTAAACCCTTATGGAGGTTTTGGTGTTAGTAAAAAAAAAAAATATGATATTTTAATGACTGAAATGATTGTTGAAAATGGACAAAAAAAAGAAGAAGTTGTTAAATGTTATGCTGATTTTATTAATAAAAGTTTAAATATTGAAAATGATGATTTAAGAAGAAGAATGGGTTTTCATAAAGAATATCAACATTTTTTACTTATTAAAATTAATTGGATGAGTAAAGAAAGGTTTAATAAAGAATTTAGTAAAGAAGAAAAAATTACTAATAAAGATGGTGAAGAAGAATTAACTATGGCTAGAATCCTAAAAGAAGCAAAAGCTCCTTATCTCGCTTATTATGAAGAAAAAAAATAAAACAAATATAATTTCTAATCTAATAAAACATGAATTATTAAAATAATTAAAATAAAAAAATTACTCAAAAAGCAAATTTCATAAAACAAAAAATAAAAAAATAAATATTAAAAAAATAACAGATAAAAACAATGTCTACTAAAACCAAAGATATTCCTGTGACAATATCAGTGGCAACTGGGCCATACGTAACTACAGATTTAAATGAATACTTAATGAGAACATCAGAAGTAAATTACAAAGATAGATTTCAACCAAGTGAAGAAATAGACCATATGACAACAAGTGCAATAAAAATGCAAAGATTAGTAGCAATTGAACCCAAATATGTAAAAAATAGTCAAGGAAATGAACAAAATATTGGAAGATCATATTATTTTGATGATGTAAAATTAAATTTATATCCTGATCCTAAAGAACCTGTTGCAGAATATAAAGGACCTGAACCTTGGGTAAAAGAGGTGAAAGAAAAGAAAAAAAAAATTGATGAAGAATTAGAAGAGCTAGAAGAAGAAAATAAAGTAACTGCAGGAGGAGATGCTTTAAAAACTATTTATATGACTGATTATACAAAAAAAGATTTTTATAAAAGTAAAGGTAAAAAAGGAGGAGTTAAAGGTCAAAAAAATTATGCTAATCAAAAAGGGGTAACTGGTAATATAAATAAAAAAAACAATTTAGCAGGAAATAATAAAGGAAATGATAATATTAAAGGTAATCTAAAAGATAGTGGAAATTGTAATTTAAAAGGTAAAAATGATAATTTAAAAGGAAATGAAAGAAATTTAGGTAATGTTAAAGGTAATGATTATGATAGTGATGATGAAGTTATTGAAATTGATGAAAATGATCCTAATTATGAATATTATATGAAAATGAAAAAAATTTTTGCTGATTCAAAAACAGGAAGAACTATTTATAAAACTGATTATTGTGAAATGAACAAAAGAAAAAAAAGAGATCCTCATGCACAAGATGTTTAAATTTGGTTTTACTATTTATTATTATATTTTTAAGGAATTTATTTTTAATTTTTGTTATTGAAAATATGAATTTTAATTTATATTTTTTTGATAAGAAAAATATAATTATTGATTTTTATATCTTTAAATTTACTTTTATTTTTTTGAATTGGTGTGAATTTATGAAAATTTATTTAATAAATTATATACTAAAAATTTCTGAGAAAAATGAATTATCAAATATGAAATTTACAAAAAATCAAAGACCAAAAGAAAATATAAAGGTTTCGTATTTTTTTTAATAATTGTTTGAATAAAGAATTTAGTTGATATAGTTCTTTTATTTATATAATCTAATAACTGTTTATATTATTTTTAATTTTTTTTTTTAATCATATTTATTGATTTGATCTTTTATTATTGTTTGAAAGAATTACATTTTATTGATGGATTTTTTAAATTCATTTATATTAGAGGAGATAAAAAGGTTAATCATCAAAATAATTTAGCCAAAAACCAACAATAAAATTAACTTTTTTATATCAAGATTTCAAAAATTATATTTTTTGTGTCTATATTTGTTGATTTGGAAATAAATTTATAATAAATTATTTATTCTATTACTTATTCTAATATATTTATAAACATTTATGTTTATCTCTTTATTCTTCAATGAGCAGTAAGAACAAAAAGAAGAAACATCAAAAGAAAATGATAATATTAAATGACAAAAAGTAAATCAAATAAAGCACAAGCCAAATTAATCTAAAAATTTAAAAAGAATTTCAAAGGAAAAAAAGAACTTTAATCCAAAAGTCAGACAAAACCAGAAGATGAAGTTAAAATAAAGAATAATATGAAGTTCAACAATAAAATATATTAAAGATTATATCGAACCCAAGAAAATACGACAAAATCATAAGATAAATATAAAATTAAGAATAATAATGATATTCAACAAGAAAATGATGTTGAAGACTTTAAAATTTGAAGTCCAGTTATAATTTAATGAACTTAATATTAGAAGTGAATAGGTAACTTTTGAATAAACAATTGAAGAAGCTAAAATAATGAGAATAAATATAATATTGTTATTTTATTTTATTTTATTTATACATTATTGCAAATAAAATAAAAAATAATAATAATTTTATTATTTTTTTAAAATAAAAAAAAATATATTTTAAGGTTCCCATTCAATTACCTCAGTACAAATTTTTGATTGTTCACTTATTAATTCATCTTCATGATTAACATAATCTTTTATTTTACTTAAATATTTATCATTTCTTAAAACTATTCTAGCTCTTGGTTCTTCTGCAGTATTTGTTAAACATTGTAATATATCAACTATTAATTGTTCATCATCTTTATATTTTCCTTCAAGTAAATTAAATAATATTTCAATACCATTTTTTTCAAAAATTTCAACTTTACCTCTTTTTAAAATAGATACATTCATTAAAAATCTCACACAACCTATTAATATTTTCAAAGCCTTTTTATCATTTATAGAATTATCTTCATTAAATTTTTTTAATTTTTCTAAGAAATTGTTTATCAAAGTTCCTTCTTTTACACAAGCACTTTTTCCTTCATCACATATTGATATAGAACCATAAACTAAAATAGTATTTTCTAAAACATCTAAATCACTACAATCAACATATAATTTTAAATTTAATAAAATTTCATTTTTTAAAGAAATTCGAGGAGCTTCTTGAGAATTTAAAATTTCATTAATTAACATTAAAATTAAATTTAACACTATCATTGATTTTTCTTCGGTTAATTTTTTAATTATTTGTTCAAGAACTTTATTCTCAACTAAAGTATCAATTCCAAATCTACTTTGAGAAAAATATAATAATCCTAAATAAACATTAATTCTAACATCTTCAACTTCATCATCAAAACTTAAATGAATTTCTTCAATATATTTACATACATTTAATTTTTCTTTTACATCACCAACCCTACAAAATTGTTTAAAACACATTGAAGCAAGAACTCTTGTTTCATCATAGAAATGTTTAAATTCATCTTCAGGTTCAGTTTTAAAATTTTGCATATAATAGAATATTGTATCAAATAAAGGAGAATTTTGAAGAGCAAATTTATATACTTCTTCTCCATTTTGAAGTTGATTATAACATTCCTTAATTACTTTTTTCACCATATTTAAATCTAAATTTAATTTCACTAAATGTAACCAAAATTGTTCATATTTTTCATCAAGATATGCTATTCCTAATTTATCTTCTGGAAAATCTGGAATGTCATAACGATTTCTATGAAATGATATTTGACGATCATAAGATAAAAAGCGTTCCATTTTAAATAATTAAAATATAATTAATTTTTTTAATTTATAATTTTATGTTTATATTATTTTATTATAATTTTTATTAAATGTTTCTTTTAAATTTGGAAATGGATTGTTTTTTCCAAAGACAATAACTTTGTTTTTATAATGAATATAACCACCAATTAATCCTCTATATAAGACTCCAATTATATTTATTTCTAATTCTTCTTTATCTATTTCATAATTATAAACATTTTTTAATATTGTATGAACTAAATCTAATTCCATTATAATAGTTTGTTTACTTTCATCATAAATAAATTCATATATAATTTTTATTAAATTTCTGTAAACATATGGCCGAAATTTTCCTATTATTAAAAATGTTCCTAAATCTATAAATCTATCTTCTAAATCATCTAAAACTTTATCAAATTTATTTACATCTCCATTTTTTATAGAATTTACTAAAGTTATATACTTTGGGTCTAACTTAAATTTTTCAATTTCTTCCTCTAAAGGTAATAAACCAAAAAATATATTTAAAGGAATTAAATATTCATATATTAATTTGGCATTAATAAAACAAGATTTTGAATTATTAATATTTTGTAAGCAAATATCAAAAGCTTTATTTAAAATTTTTTGTGATTCTAAAAGATCTAATTCATATAAAGTTAATCTTCCTTGATAAAAAGAAAAAGTGCATAATTCACTTGAAGGAATATTATCTTCATCTTTATCAAATTGCTTTTTATTATACCATTGAACTAAAGGAATGCTATATCTATAATTTTTTAATTTAAAATATATTCTCATTAAACATACAACACCAAATAAAACTGAATATTTAGTATTATCATCTACATATGAAAATTTATTAAAAAATGAAATTATTATAGTTCCTAATTCGGAAGCATATTTTAATTCATTTGATGATATTTTATTTGATTCATCACATTTTTCTCCAATATTATATAAAATTCTTATAAAATATTTTAATAAAGGTGCCAATGATGATTCATCATATAACATATAAAATTCACAAAAATTTGAAAATGAATTTTTCATATTCTCAAATGATTGAATATATTCTTTTTTATTAATTGAATTTTTATATAATAAAAAATAAGTTAAGAAATCAGTTAAAAATTTTTTTATTTCAAGCGAAAAATGAATTTCAGAATTCTGTTGATTATTAAATTTTGAATTTAACAAATTAGTAACACTTTGTATTAATTGTTCATAAGAAGTTATATTTTTAAAATTTGTTTCAAATTGTTTATCATTTTCAAGCATTGAAATTAATCCATTAGAATCTTTATTATATATATATTGAAATAATTTATTTGTATATTCATCTAAAAATTTATTCATTTTTTCAAATTGGAATAATAATAAAAAAATATTTTTATAATATTTACATAAATATTAATGAATAATAAACAAAAAATAAATAAATAAAATAGAATAAAACACGAAAAAAAATAAAAAAATCTAAAAAAGTTGAATTTTCGTTAAATAAAATTTAAAATTAATTCTCAGAAGATTAATGAGAAAAAATATTTTAAACCAAATAAATACCTTAAAACTAAGGTAATGCTTTTTTACTCATAACTTCATAGAATTGTTGAAAAGTAATTTCAGTATCTCCATCACCAACTTGTTCTAAAATAGTTTGAATTTCTTCATCAGTTAATTCAATTCCACTTTCTTCAGCGGATTTCTTAAGAGATTCAGCAGTAATACTTTCATTTTCAGGTTCAATAACTTCAAAAACTCTTCTAATTCCTTCTCTACTGTCTTTATCATTAACTTTAGCATCAATTGAAGTTAAAAATTTATCATAATCAACTCCATTTTTATTTGCAGGAGTATCTAATTCAACTATAACCTGATAAATTAATGGATTTTCATCTTGAAAATTTGTCTCATCCATTGCTTCTTTTACTTTTGATATATCAATTCTACCTGTTCCCTCTGTGTCAAAGGAATCAAAGGCTATTCTTATATTTTCAATATCTTCTTCTGGAAGCTGCACTTTTGTTGTTGTTGTAGTTGTAGTTGTGGTTTTTTGAACTTGTCTTGAACGAGAATCTGTTCCTCTTTGAGGTCTTCTTGACATCTTTGATTAGTTTATATTTTTTTTTTTTTATTTTTGAGGATTTATTTATTTTTATTTTTTGATTTAGTTTTTTTTATTAAAACAATATAATTTTTTTTGAGTTTAATTTATATTATTTTAAGGATAAAGGGATTTTTTAGATTTTTTGTTTTTTAATTTATAAATGTAAATGGAAGAAAGAAAGAGATATAATGTCTTAATTGATAAATATATTTAGGGTCAACATAGTTTAGGTATAAACAGAGAAAACACATTCTTATTTTTAATATATTGATATATTATTTTTATATCTCTATTTTAAGACCTATTTCCATTTAGAATTCTATTTTTTATCTCTTTTATGAATTGAAGGTCATAAAAATTCATTTCAAAAGAATAAAATTTCAATTTCCTTTTATAATCTTTCATGATAAGAATAGGACCAATACATTAGTTCATTATATAAAAATAAAGGAAAGATTTATATATATATTATGATAAGTTTTTTTAATATTGTTCCTATATATTTTTCGAGATGGATAAAGAAAATTCAGTTGGAAACTTGGTTAATATTAATTACTAAATTTCTATCTAATTAAAAAAAAGTTGAATTTTTAGGATAAATCTAACTAAGTTTTTATTTGTTGACACTTTATTTAGTATAATAGTGCAATTTCCTTAGATAGAAAAGTGAAGAAACGATATTGATTTTGATGGAATTATTTAAATTTATCAATGAATGCTATTGTTTTTTTAAATCGAGGATGTTCTATGAAAAAAAAATCAAAATTTTGAGTTGGCTTATAAAGACTATGAAACAAGTTAATTTAATTGATAAATTTTTTGAGGTAATGAAAATAATTATTGTTTTCTTTTTTATAAAAGGGATTTTATTTTGTTCCAAAATTACTTTTAAAAAAAATTATAATAAATTATAATTATTATATATAATAATTTATTAAAAAGAGTAAATATTAACATATTTTAAAAACTGATTTAGGAAATTTTATCAAAAAAATATTTAATTTATTAAAAAAGAAAGGGAACCAAAATCCTTTTTCTGATAAAAAAGAATAATAACCAAAATGATAATAATAATTCTTCAGAAAAAGACATTTGTCAACAAAAAATTTTAAAATGTCTTCATCTCAAAGTCAAGAAAGTAAATTTTATATTCAAATCAAAAATTCAAAAAATAGAAATCAACTAGAAATGATGGAAATGAAAATAATAAGAATAAAATAATAGATGAAAGGAAATCAATTGAAAATACAAAAATAGATAAAATCATTTAAAAATTCAAACTATCTAAATTAATAAATATTAAAAATATTAATCGAAATTAAAGAAGACAATAAATATATTAACAAATTTTTCAAATAAAATAGTATTTAGTACTATATTACTATTCCTATTATAAATATATTATTAAAATATATTTTTATTACTATTATTATTGTTTAAAAAAGGATTTCATTTAACCTTAAAACATAATAACTTTCATTATTACATGTCTTCATAAGCTTATAAATTCAACATTCCATTTAGATAAAATTAAATTTTTATTATTTGAAAATTTCTTTTTTTGGACTTAATAATTAAAATTGATAATAATACTCTCTGTCAGTTGATTTCAGAGTTAATTTTTTGATTATTTTTTGAATATTTGATTTATTGAAGGACATGATAATTCTTTTTTTCAATAAAATTATATATTTTTTAAATAATTTTTTAAAGAATTTATGTTCAATATAATAAAAGAGAAATATATATATTTTTACATCATATATTAATGAATAATTCAAATGCATATATAATTTAAAAATTGATTAATTTTATCAAAAATACATCAAAATACATATAAAAAACAAAGAAAGATTTTTTATTCTTAACATTTAATAAATAATATTTTACTCTTCATTTGTTTGTTTCAATAAATCCATTAAAGTATAGACTTTATTCATATTATTATGAATATTGTCTAAATTAAATTTATTTTTATTATTTAATTCATGTTTAATATTATTTATTGCATCATCATCAGAATCTCTAGTGGAATAAGATGAAAAAACGTCAATTTCTTCTAATTGTTTTCCCAATTTATTAAAAGTTAAATTTAAACATTCTTCCTCATTTTCATTTGAATCATCTGAATCATTATCTAAATCAAGAGGTTCTGGATTTATTAAAGCAATTTTTATTTCTTGTTTCGGTGCATTTAATATATCTATGTTAAATGAAGAATTATTGCTTGAAGCATTATCTTTAATGCACATTTTAATTATTTAAATAAATATAATAATTATTTTTAAGATATATTCTATAAAAAGAAAAAAATTAAGAAAATAAAAAGCCTTTGCTTTTTAAATTAAAAAAGTATTTGTTTATTAAAAAAAATTAAATGAAAATTAAATAAAAATTTAAATTTGAGAAGTTGTTTGTTGTAATCTATTACAAGTATTTTCAAGAACATCAATAAGAACTTCTTCATTTTGTTCTCTTTCCTTTCTTTCGTTAGATAAATCATTTTTCATTCTATCATTCATAATTTTAATCATTTCTAAAATACCTTCTTGAGTTTCTTCTCTATTTTTTTTTTCTCCTTGAATAACAGCATCTATTTTCTGAATTTCATCATTTAATCTCATCATAGCATTATTATCAGCTTCTTCTCTTTCAGTTTGTTCCATTTTAAAACCAGTTTGAATTTTAGGTAATTCCTTTTCAAAATAATTTTCTAAATTTTCAATTGAATCATATCTTGTTTTAGATTGATTCTGTAATTCATTTTTCACAACATTAAATTTTTCTTCTAAATATTGAGCAACTTTAACTTCTATTTCTTTTTTTGCTTGTAATTCTGCATCAAACTTTTCAAAAATTTTTTCTTCCATTTTTTTCATAAAATCCATAAATTCATTATGAGCTGCTTCTCTTTTGGCAGAATCATCTTCTAAGGTTTTTTGAATAACTAATATTTGTTCTTTCACATCATTGAATTTGGCATTATTATTTTCTTTAGTTTCTTCAATAGAATTATATATATTCATTGTTTTTTGTTCGTATTGTTCAAATTTAGTTGATTTTTCATTTTCAATTACTGAAGTTATTCTTCCTAATTTTTCAGCAAGTTTTTGCATTCTGTCATTATTTGTCCCATCTCCACTCATGTTCAATTTTGATTTTGATAAATAACTTGAGTTGATTCCTGACATTTTTTAATGTTTATAAAATTATAATTTGTTGGATTGAGATTTTATGGAAAAAAATTATTTAAATTAATCAAATAAATTTATTTATCTTTTCTAAATTGATATTTCCATTAATGATGAAAAAAGAAATGAGTATATGTGATTTAAATGGTGATAAAAATAGAATTAATCAAAATATTAATTAAATAATATAATTTTATTCTTATTTACGAAAGAAAAAAATTGTGTATGAGAAATTTACTTTTTAAAAAAAAATAAATAAAATATTAATTATATTAAATTTAAAGAATGATATAAAAAATAATAATGAAAAATTAATCAATGATTTAATTTATAGGATGAAGCATAAAAGTAATGTAAACTGTTAAATTAATTATTAACAATCCTATATACCTCAAAATAAAATTAGTGAATATAAAAATAACATAATAAATATTATTTATATTTATAAACATGAAATGAGTAACAATAATCTAATAAGTTATAAGAAATACAATTTAAAAAAAATCAATATTATTTTAGATTAATTAATGGATTTATTATTCCTGAAAAGTGAAAAACAATTATATAAAAATATGATGAAAAGAAAAAAAGATTTGAACACTTCCATTTACAACATTATTATTTTTATCAGATTCAAAAATAGATACATTTACTGATGCTTTAAAAACAATCAATTTAACTAAAAACTAGTGATATTGCTAAACAAATTTTTAATCCTAATATTATAAAGAAAGATGATTTACAAAAAAATATTAATTATTATATTAATTTCATCACTTTGTTACCTTTGATATTATCGATAAATGTGGAGAAGGAGGACAAATTCAACATTATATTACCGACGTTTTAAATATAGCTTTTACTCCTAAATATCAAAATCAATTGTTAATGAAAAATTGTTTACTAAATATAATAATGATGATAATATTAATATTCAAGACTTTTTCAAATGATAATTATTATATTATGAAAGATGATAAAGGAATTAGAATTGGATTAATTAAAAATTTTATTAGAGCAATGGCTCCATCTTTAATTAAAAAACAAAAATTTTTTTTTGAAATGTTATTTCTTTTTAATTTTTTAAATTTGTTTTAAAAAGTTTAAATTTTTTAAGTTTTAATTATAATTCAATGTTTTAATTAATTATTTTTTTTATATTGAATAAAATATTCTCAATTAAAAGTATAATATATAATTTCATAATTTTAATAAATGGATTTTTTATATTATTATCTTTCAAAATTAATATTTTATTTAAATTGATTCATATTTTATAAAATATGAAATAATAGAGAATAGTAAATTTGTTTGGAATTTTCTTATGTATATAAAAGAGATTTTTTTTATCGATTTTTGATTTTTAATTTAATTATTTTGTTATAATATCCTAAAACATTAAAACAAAAAATAATAAATTATTTTATTTTTTGTTTGAATATTTCAGTTTATATAAATTGTTTTTTCTAAAGAAGAAAAACAAAAATTATTAAAACAAAAGATTTTAAATATATAATCTGAATAATTCATAATGATTTTTTCATTTCATTTTCAACTATTTGAAACAGAAGACAGTAAAAATAAAAACATAAAAATAATTAATATAAATCTCAATGATTTTTTAAAAAGATAATTATTATTCTCTAAATATCAATTAATAATATAAGAATAATTGATTTTTGAAAAAAAAAGAGAATCTATAATATATTGGTTATTCATTTAATTTCTGAAATAACCTCCCTATTTTTCTAAATAAATATTAACACAATAAAATTAGAATTCATAATGGAGAAGAATGTTCAAAATGAAGAAAAAAATAATAATAATTCAGTGAGTGAAAAAAATGAATTCATCCCTGTTCAAATAAAATCAGAGAAGATTGATTTAATAAAAGGGATTAAAGTAAAAAATTTTTATTTTAAATTGGTAAATGTAATTTCCAGAGTGGTTCATTTTTTTCAAAAAAATGTAATATGTCAAATACTATACAAAAATAAATTTCATATTTTTTGTGTTTTTACATCAATTTTATCTATAATTTTATATCATAAAAGTTTAAGATCTTGTGGAACAACAAATGCAACTGTTTGCCTTTTAAGTAGAGAGAGAAGTTTTTATACAAAAATATTTAGAATAACAGTTTTATCTTCAGTTATTTTTAGTATATTTATTTCAAGTATAATTTTTAATAAAAAAGGAGTAATTCATTTATTATATACAATTCCTATATATTTATTTTATTTTATAAAAGATCAAGGAGTTGATACCGATCATCATGGTTATTATAATTCAGTTGGATTTATTTTTGTTTCTTTCATATGTATTCCAGTTTTTTTGTTAATATTTTATACTCTCTATTATGGCTTAACTAAAAATAAAAAAAAATTTATTGTTTTATTGTCAATATTTCTTATATTGATTATAAGTACTTATAAATTTTTTCATCCAAATAAAAAATGTGATGGAAGTTGGGTGAATGGATTAAACAATACTAAAATTAATAATGATGATAAATATCCTTGTAAAATGAAAATTCCTAAAACTTGTGGAATGGATAATTATCATTTACAATTTGATTTTACTAAATATTTAAGACCAACATGTGATGGTGTAGGAACATCATATACTGCAAAAAAAAACTTTTTAAATGCTATTCGTGGAGCTAAGTATTTTGATAGTAAATATAATCATTTTGGATATCCAATTACTACAGGAAATTATTATAATATGTTTCGAGAAACATTACCAAATGGCAAAAAATTAAATTCTGTTTCATATTATTATTTCATTAATAGTAATATTATTATGATGGATAAATTTAATGAAATTAATTATCCTAATATATCAAAACCAGAAATAGAAATAATGTTTGATAAAAATAATAAAGGAAAAATTATTCAAAGAATCAATTATAATGAAACATTATCTAAAGAAAGAAATGAAATAGCAAAAAATAAAAGTAGTTTATTTAACAATGTATTTATATTATATGAAGATTCATTATCAAGAAAAGAATTTTTAAGAAAGCTTCCGAAAACAAAGAAATTAATAGAAAAATATATGTATTACTCAAGAGAGATCAAAGAGAAGCCAATATCATCTTTTCAATTTTTTAAATATCATAATTTACATAAAATAACTGCGCCAAATGTAGTACCAATGTTTTATGGAATACCAAATGGTTCAAAAGGAAAAGCATTTACTTTTTTAAAATATTATAAAGAATCAGGATTTATAACTGGACAAAGTATTTTATTGTGTTCAAAAGAACCTTTTGATCCAGGAGATTATATGCCTGGTATTGAATATTATGGATTTGATCATGAAAATATTGCTATGTTTTGTGATCCTAATTATGGAGAACCTGGTTATTCTTATACTTCTGGGATTAATTCTGTTTTAAAAAGATGCTTATATGGAAAAGAATCTTATAAATATGCTATGGAATATTTTGAATTGTTTTGGAATGCTTATAAATATAATAAAAAATTCTTTAGATTAGTTTTTGAAGAAGGGCATGAATTTTCATTACAATTAATTAAACATTTCGATGATGATTTATTTAATTTTCTCCAAAATTTTATTAATAATTATTGGACTGATGATACTATTCTTATTATTGTTAGTGATCATGGAAATAGTTATTTTGAATATTTAAAAATTGGGAAATTTACAGATGATAGAATTAGTGAAGGATTTTTAGGTACTTTATTTTTTTTAGTTTCAAATAGAAAAGAAATTTATGATTATGGAATTTATGATAATTTAATTTCTAATTCTCAAACATTATTTACTCCTTATGATATTCATAATACATTAATTCATATTGCAATTGGAAAATATGAAGAAATTGATTGAACTGGTAAATATAATTATGATTATGAAGTTTATAATAAAAATGGGAATCTTTGCTCAATTATTTAGATTATAAAATTAGAACTTGTGATTTCCCTAAATTTGATAATATATTAAAAAAAGATTTTTGTCAGTGTATATAAATGATTTTATTTTAAAATTTAAAATAGAAATAAAAATATAAAATATTTAATTTAAAAAAAAAAGAGAAAAATCAAAAATTTATTCATCAAAAATGAAAATAAAAAGAAAAAAATCATAGAAAAATAATTGATAAATAACTATTAAAATTGCAATTAATCTAATATATCTTTTGATTTTTGTAAAATTGTGTTTTAATACATTAACTACAAAAAAAGTCTGTTAATTCTTTTATTATATTAGTATAAATATCTTTTGAACTGAATGTAAACATATTTTTGTTATTCATCTTTTTCTTAATTTAGTTTTAATATTTATAAATAATTTAGGAGAAGAATTTTTCTTTATGTTACAAATGAAATTTTTCAATCATGATTGAAAATTTTTTGTTTATCATCATCATCAAAAAAAATAATTCATTAAATTTAAGTGATTAAGTTATTTATTTCCATTATCTTCTTTGAAATAAAGAAGAAAAAAATAATGAAGGAATATTATTTATTATATCATTTTTAAATATCATAAAATTTATAATATGTTTATTTTTATTGGGTTTTTATGTAAACTCAATCTTTTTTCTCTAATAGAATAGAAGGCTTAAAAGAAAAATATAAATAAGATAAATTATATCTGAAAAAATAATCATCTTTTCATACATTTACAAAAATTAATTCACATATTTTAGAATCATTGAATTAATCCATTCTATTTTTTTATTTTGAGTATCATTTATCTTTTAATTGTTTTAATATATTTTCTGAATAAAATTTTTTTATAGAATATATTAATTATAGAGATATTCTCTTTAGTACTTCCTATTTAATTTAATTTTTTAATATAGGAATATAAAAGTTTAATGAATCCTATAAATTGTAGATCAAACGATGTTATCATGAAAAATAAAAGATTTTTATTGAAAAATCCTTAATTATATATTTAATATTATAATAATTAAAATAAGTTACAAGATGACTCAATTGGATTCATTTGAAATTTTAAATCTTCAAATTTTCCTTCTTCTTTAAAATTTGGAAAAATGAATATATCATTGGAAAATTCTCTAAACTTAAAATCTGGTATATCATTATAATAATTAATGATTTCCTGTTTTAATTGATTTAAAGAATTAATATCATTATAAATTGCACTTTTAAAAAATTTAATATGAAAATCAGTTCCATTAATTAATAAAACATTTTCCATATCCTTAACCCATTTAATATGTTTTCTAATTGCATAAGCAGAAACTGCAGCTATTACATTTGATCCAATTATTCTTCTAGCATTTATTATAAACTCTTTTCCTCCATTATTTCCATTTGTGATAATAATAATTTTATTATATTTTTTCCTATTTAATAAATCCATTGCTTCATCAGTATTTTTCATAAAATAAATTTTTGTATTTAATTCATTCAATAACAATTTTTTAATGTTTTCATGAAACTTTTTCATTTTTTCAAAAATTTGTTGATTATAATTATTTGGGTTATTTTGGTTAAAGTTATAATCTCTCCATATAATTAAATATTCGACTCTTTTTAAAGTAATTGCATATAAAGGAAGAATTTGTTTTTTTTCAGTGATTAAAAATTCATTACCTATAAAGCCATTATAATTTGTTATTTCCTTATTTGATAATAATCGAGTATTATAATTCACAAAAGCACATCTTAATCCATCTTTTTGAACTTCTTCATTTCGAGTATTACAATTATATACTTTTTCTTTTTTTGATTTATCATAATATATTTCACTTGCTATAATTGAGAAAGAATCTCCAATTTTAGGAATAAAATAAAAATTTTCTCTATTATTATTTCTTCCAGAATAGTACCATGCATAATCTAAAATATCAGTGAAATATACTCCTTTTCCAAATATATGTGTTTTTGAATCATGAAATTGAGATAATAAAATTCCTGTAACACCGTCAGTAGTTGAGCCATGAAATAATATTTTCACTTCTCTGTTTGAACAATTTTTTTTTCCTGATTGATAATCATCATTATCTTTTTCTACCACAAATATATTTATTATTTTATATTCAAAAATACTATTTTTTAAAGCTTTTTCAATTTCATTGTCAAAAACATAATTAAAACTCTCTAATTTGTTAATTATTTTTTTTTGATTATTTTCTGTCTGTTCTGCATTTAAACTTAAATTATTAAAAAATTTTTCTAAATCTTCCATATTAATATTTTTGGAAGCTTCATACAAATTAATATCATCAGAGTCTGAAATATTTAGTATTTTTCTTTTTAAATCTTCTTTATTTTTTTCATCAGTAATATTGATAACATGACTATTAATATCATCTGGCTTTGAAACACCTAAACAAACAAATTCATGTTCTCTTAATTTTTGAGAAATCCTTTCAATTTCTCCATAAATATTTTCAGAAAAATTATTCGATAAATCATTAAATTTATTTTTTCTTTGCTTTCTTATTTCTTCTTGTACTATATACTGTAAAGTCAATAAAACATTTAAACTTCCTTTTCTAATAGAAATAATAGAAAATTCTTTTTTCTTTATTATTTTTTCAATCTCACTTTTTAATTTAGGTATTATATCTTCTTCTATTTTAGTTACATTATTAAATTTAAGTTCAATTTGAGGAATATATTTTAAATTATCATCTTTTATTGAACAATTTAAATTTATTTTTTCATTATTATCATTCTTATCTAATGTATTACATAATTTTAATTTTTCTTTATTTATTTTAGGCAAAATCCATTTTGAAAAATCAATATTTGTTAATAAAGAAGGACAATTGGAAATAATCATATTTAAATTATTAATATTTTGAGTATCCCAATTAGAAAAATCTGGTAAAGATGTTAAAGATAAACAACCAGAAAACATATAAGAAATATCAATGACATTTTTAATATTCCAATTTGATATATCTGGTAATGTTTTAATAAGTGAACAACCATAAAACATGTAAGACATATTTATAACTTTTTTAGTATTCCATTTTGAAATATTGGGAATCATTTTTAAAGATGAACAATTATAAAACATATATGACATATCTAACACATTATCTGTTACAAAATTTGAAATATTAGGTAAAGACTCTAAAGAAGAGCATTTGGAAAACATAAAAGACATATTTCTAACAAAATTTGTCTTCCAATTTGAAATATCTGGTAAAAAAGTTAGTGAAGAACATTCATAAAATAAATAAGACATATTAGTTATATATTTAGTATACCATTTAGAAATATCAGGTATCATTTTTAATGATGAACATCCAAGAAAAATACCACTTATATTAGTAACTTTAATAATATTCCAATTAGCTATATCTGGCAAAGAAATTAAAGATGAACAACCACAAAAAAGAAAAGATAAATCAATAATATTTGAAGTATCCCAATTTGATATATCTAATATAGTAATTAAAGAACTACAACCATAAAACATATTAGATATATTTTCAACACTACCGCTGTTATCATTTGGAATATTTATATTAATTAAATTTACACAATTATAAAACATTCCACTCATATTATTCACATTTTTTAAATTAAAAAACGATAAATCTAAATTTTTTAAACTATAGCAACTATTAAACATTTCGCTCATATCTTTTACATTTTTTGTATCAAAATAAGATAAATCTAAATCTGTTAAATTATGACATTCACTAAACATTTTACTCATGTCTTTGACATTTGAAGTATTCAATAAAGATAAATTTATATTTATTACATTTGTACAACCAGCAAACATTTCTTTCATATTTGAAATATCACTCGAATCAAATGATGATAAATCTATATTTATTAAATTATGACAATCTTTGAACATACCAAAACAATTTTTCATTTTATTTTTAAATTTCAATAATATTGTATTTCTACCTTGAGGAAAGTTAAAACATTTACTAAATTCTCTTTTTTTCTCATTAATATACACTTCAACATTTTCTTTATTTAATTCTTCAAAATTTTGATTTAGAAAAAATTCTTTTTTATCTACAGTTTTATCTTTAATATCAATAATTAAATTAATTTCATTTTTCATATTTGTTTTTTTTAAATCATTTTTTATATGTTCAAAAGGAGATGCATATTTAATAGTCCATTCTTTTGCTTTTTTAATAAATTCATTTATATTTGTTTTATATTCTAAAATCATTTCTTTAGAATATGAATTATCTGGATTCTGCCCTAATTCAAAAAATAAATAAATACCTATAAGTAATTCTTTTTTTGAAGTTTTAGAATCCCATTTATTTAAAAAGTCAACAAATATACTACCATTATCAGGATTAACTGAAAGATGATATATTTTATTAAGAAATTTTATTTCTGGACATTGTTCTGGATATTTTTCAGGGAAGTCTATAGATATTTTAAATATTCCTTTTTCATAATAAGTATTTTCTGGACCATTCATTAATATTTCCCATCTCTCGCAATTATTATTTTCTTTAATTGTTTTATTTATTAATTTAATACCTAAAATTGTTTCAGGTTTATTTATATCAAGTACTGAATCTTCAATGTTATTTTCTTTCATGAAATCTTGTATAATTTTTAATGTGACTGACATTTTTTAAAATAAAATTGAAAAACCTTTAAATTTAGTGTTAACTTTTTTTTTGATTATTAATATATTTAATGTTATAATAATTAATAATAAATATTGAATATGAAATTCAGCCTAATAATTATGAATTTTTTAATAAAACAACATAAATTAAAAAATAAATATTAAACCAATAAATTATCAAAATATATTATATATTATTATCATTGTCATTAATATTATTATTATTTATATTATTTGAATTTTCTGTATTTAAACCTGTTGTTTCATAAATATTATTTAAATTTTTTTAATTTTTGTAACATTATTGAAAGATATGGAAAAAGCAATAAGGTTTTAATTTCTGAATTCCAAGAAGAAATTTCAAAGAGCAAAATCCAAAATTCCAAATTCCTAATTTAAATTCATTTATTTTAAATTTCTAAATCCAAATTTGTATATTTATTTTGAAAATCACAAATTCAAGATTCATAGATTATCTTAATCTATGAAATAAGAGATAGATTATTTAATTTATATAAAAAAAATAAATCATAATTTATTAAATGAATATTTATTTTGAAAATATTGATTTTTCTATTGTATAAACTAAAATATAATTTTTCAATGAAAAACAGTTTTTTTTTGTATTTAATTTAAATATAATTTATCATATTTGTTTTGACTTATTTCATATTTATTTATTGAGAAATAAAAAAAATAATTTAATATTAAATAAGTTTATTAAATGAGATAATTATTTAATAAAGCGAATATAAAGTTAATTATGAATCAATATTAATTTTATTTAAGAAATTTGTTCTTATTATAAATAATAAATAATTAAATGTAAAAATTAAATTCAAATTTTTATCGTAATTAATTGTTAAACATTTATTAATAAAGTATGTTGAAAATTTATAATTTGTTTCCTTTTATTACCATATTTGATTTTGTTAAAATTATTTTTTATTTATTATATAACATATTATTAATTTGAAAGATCCAGAAAGGAAAATTAGAATGAAATATTATAATAATTATGAAATTTACATAATAATAGATAAATATTAATTTTTTCTGATATGTTAAAAGATTAATTATATCAGACAATATAAATTCAAATATTTAACAATTAAATATAAATTTCAATTTCTTTCAATCTCAATAAAAGAAATTTATTGTTTATTTGTTATAGAAATATATTCTATAAAAAATATTGAAAAAGTAATATATGAATAATTTAATAATATATCAAAATAAAAACTCAATATTTTTATTATTTAATAAATATCTAAACTAAATTTGCATCAATTTATATCATAAAAAATAATTAAACAAACTTTAAATATGAATTTTTTTAAAAGATTTGATTATCTTTCAGATCAAGTCTTCTTTACATTTAACAAAGAAGGAGAAACCCGTAATAAAACAACATATGGAGGAATAATAAGTATAATATCTATTATATTAATGACAATTACAGGAATATATTTTTTTATAAAAATATTAATGAGAGAAAATAAATATTTAATAACCTCGGTAGAGACATCTCAACATTTAAATTTATCAGAAACAAATTTAATTCCTTTTTTATTTAGATTAAGTGATCATAATAGTGTTCCTTATTCAAAAAGTGAAAAAATATTTAAAATAAATTTAAAATTTTGGTATGGAGGTTCAAATTCAACAAATAATAATGAAGAAGAAAAACAATATGAATATGATTTACCAATTGAAAAATGTGATATTAATAAACATTTTGGTAAATATAAATATTTATTTGAAAAAATGAGTGATTTAGAAACTTTTTATTGTACTGTTCCTAGAAGTTATAAAAATAGTATTTATGGAATTTATGGTAATATTTTACCTTTTTCATATTATAATTTTTATTTTAGTATTTGTGATATCGAAGAAAATTCAAATTGTTATGAAAAAGAAGAAATTCAATCAATTTTATCAAATGTTTATTTAGATATGAGAACAATAGATTATGCAATAAAATCATATAAAAAAGATGTTAGAGAATTAACAATAAAAAGTGAAAGATTTATGTTATCATTAAGTGTTTATAAAAGAATTTGGATGTATTTAAATAATATTCAATATATTACTGATAATGGTTATTTTTTTACTAAAGATGAAGAAATAAATTTTTTTCAACATGATTCAATTAGATATGATGTTGATTTAAGAGATATTGAAAAAATGACAATTAAAGGAACTTTTTTATCTTTTACTGTCCTTAGTACTGGACATATTCAAAGATATCATAGAAAATTCGTTAAAATTCAAGATTATATGGCTACTTATAGTGGAATTATTAAAGCTATTTCTTTAGTTTCAATCTTTATGAATTATTTTTATAGTCAAAATCAATATTATTTTAGATTAATTAATGGATTTATTATTCCTGAAAAACAATTATCTAAAAAATATGATGAAAAGAAAAAAAAATTTGAAAAAGAATTTCAAATAAAAACAAAAAAAAACTTAATGGGAAATTTAAATAATAATTCAAATATAATAAGAAGATCTGTTCAATTTAATTTACATAATTCTCAAATAAGTATAGATAAAAAACAATTTAAAAGGAAAAGAAATTCAATGAATAATTATAATTTACAGCTTTTATTAAATGAAGAAAATAATATGATAATAAAAAGAAATACACATGAGAGAAAAATTTTAAATTGTTTAGGTTATATATTACCTTTTTATCTATATGCAAATTCACAAAAAAATAAAAATGAATTACATTTTTGTTATCATTCAATAAATGATAATTTAAATGTTGTTAATGTTTTAATTAGATTAGTAAGAAGTGAAAGATTATTAAATACTTATTTAGAAAATGAAAATGGAACAATTAGTCATGAAAAAAATGGAGATACTTTACATTTTGTTTTTAATAATATGAAAAAAACCACTGTTCCTAAAAGACCTAGAAATTTTGCTATTAAATTTAATTCTAATCAAATTTCAGAAAATTCATCAACTCTGAGATATGAAATTGAATCTATTTCTGAAAGTAGATTTTCAAAATAATTCATATTGTTATTTATTTAATTGTTTCTATTATTGAAAAATTTTTTATAGAAAAAATATTTTGATATTGGGTTTTTTACTAATTAAATTTATAATTTTCTTTAATTTGTAAATATATAAAATTATTTATTGAACGAATAAAATTTATTTTATGAATTTTGTATCTAAAAAGGAAAAAAAATAAAAAAATAAAAAAACACTTGGTAATATAAAAATCACAAAATCTTTAAGACAATATAATAAAAAAAATGAAAAGTGAAGATAAAGTAAAATTTAACAAAGAGACATTTATAATAAGAACTCCAGGTGCATTAAAAGACAAATGGGAGAAAATAAAAGATTTAGGTAGTGGTTCCTATGGGAAAGTATATCGTGTACAAAATAAAATAACAAAAGAATTTAGAGCATGTAAAGAATTATCAAAAAAGAAAATAGCAGATATAGATAAATTTAATTTAGAAATCTCAATAATGTCAAAATGTGATCATCCAAGTATAATAAATTTATATGAAATATATGAAGATCAACGTCATATATATTTAATAATGGAAGAATGTACAGGAGGTGAATTATTTGATAGGATATTATCAAGAATAGAAAATGGTAAAATGTATTCAGAAAAAGAAGCTGCAATAATATTTAAGCAAATGATGAATGCAGTGGCATATTGTCATTCTCAAGGAATATGTCACAGAGATTTAAAACCTGAAAATATATTATTTTTAACAAAAGATGAAAATTCACCCATTAAAGTAATTGATTTTGGATTGAGTAAAATATTTGGTGAAAAAAGTCCAATTGAGAAAGGTAAAAAGCAAGTAAAAAAAGATATGAATACCAGAGTAGGAACAGCATATTATGTAAGTCCAGAAGTATTACAAGGAAATTATGATGAAAAATGTGATATATGGTCATCAGGGATAATATTATATATAATGTTAAGTGGAGATCCTCCTTTTAATGGAGCAAATGATAATGAAATATATAGGGCAATATCAAAGAAGAAATATAGTTTTCCTGATAAAGAATGGAAAAATATATCTAATGAAGCTAAAGATCTAATTTCTCATATGATGTGTGAACCTGAACAGAGATATACTGCACAACAAGTTTTAGAACATCCTTGGGTTGTTAAAGAAGCTCCTAATTCTAAAGGTTCTTTAACTAATTTAGATATTGAAAATTTAAAGAAATATACTGGTGAAAATAAACTTAAAAAAGCTGTTTTAACTTTTATTGCTTCTAGATTAAATGATGATGAAGTTAAAAATTTAACTAAAATATTTGAAACTTTAGATGAAAATAAAGATGGTACTTTAACTTTAAATGAAGTTAAAAATGGATTGGAAAAATTAAATAATAAAGATATAGGAATTGATGTTAAAGGTATTTTTGAAAGTATTGATACTGATAATTCTGGAAGAATTGATTATACTGAATTTTTAGCTGCTACTATTAATCAAAAAGAATATTTAAGACAAGAAAGATTAAATGAAGCTTTTATGATGCTTGATAAAGATGGATCTGGAAAAATTACTAAAGATGAAATTAAAAAAGCTTTGCAATTAGATAATGTTGGTGAAGAAGTTTTGGAAGAACTTATTAAAAAATATGATTTAAATGGAGATGGGGTTATTGATTATAATGAATTTTTAAATATGATGAATGACCAACCTTAAAATTTTTTTTCTTTAGGTTTTTTATTAAAAATTTGGTTAATATGTTGAAAGAATGTTCTTTTTTTGATTATTTTTTTTTTGGAATTTTATTTAATGTGTTTTTTAATTATTTAATATATAAAACAAATTGGGAAAAAATTATATATAATTTATTTCAGAGTAATAATTAAAAAGTTTTTGCCTAACATTTTGTATTTAAATGATATAATTGAATTTTTGTGTAATAAAGAATAAAAAAAATAATAAAAATATTTCAAATAAAAATATTAAATATAAAATGAATATTTCCAAATAAAAAAATAAAAAACTCAAAAAAAAATAAAAATAAAATAAAATAAAATAAATAAACTTAATAAAATAATAATCAAAACCCAAAAAAAAAGAAATAAACTTTTAAAACTGAAACAAAAAAAAAATATTGATAAAAAAAACATTAAAACAATAATTTTTAAGAAAAAACAATATCCATTAAATTATAATAAATATTTTAATTTTTCAATGGAATTTATCTCTGACTTTTTGTTCAAGAAAATCTCTGCTAATATCACTAATGGAATCAGCTTGAACAGTTAAAGCAATAGCACCAAGACCATCAACAATAGCATTAACAGAAGTACTATATTTCATTTTTTTAAGAGGTTTAGCATTAATTGGAGACCATAAAATAAATAGAATTTTTTCTTGTGGTCTTCCATCTTCTGTTGTATAATTAAAATCTATTACTCCAAAACGACTATCATCATTAGGAAATCCTGATAAGAAATCATCGTAGTTAAAATCCTTTCTTTCATATTGTTTCTCCACTTCTAATTCTGTTTTATCATTTATTTTTATTGTTAAGGCTTTTAATTTTCTGTCGTTTTTTAATAATTTATATACTGAAAGCACTTCCTCGTTTGTTTTAATTCCAGATACCATTTTTTTCTTTTTATTTAATAATTTTTTTTTTTTTCTTTCGTTTTTTTATATGTTTTTGAAAGGTTTATTTTTTTTTTCATTTATTTTTTTATAAATTATTTTTGTGAGGATGTTTTTTTTTTTTGAATTTTAAAGAAAATTTGAATTATATTGAATTTAAGTTTTAAAAAAATCATTGAATTTTAAATAAAATATAAATTACTTATTGTAATATAGATCTTAAACATCTATTTATTACGTTGTTTCCTTTTCAAAATTTATTCTTTTGAATTATATTCTATTTCTCTACTTAATTAAAATTTAATTTCTGATGAAATTTTATTTCTTGTTTTTAATTAATTTATTTACTGAATCTTCTTTGACATTTTTTTAATTTAAAAATAAAAGATTTTAAAAATAATATATATTAAATATAACTTCTTTTAACACTAATGTTCATTGAAAAACATTATTATTTAAAAATAAAAATATATTTACATTAGCATCGAAATAATATTTCCTTAAAAAAAAATAAAAATCAACACTAAAAATAAATTATATCTATCAAAAAAAAAAAATATAATTTATAAGGTGAAATATAATAAAAAAAATGAAAGCTTTTTCAAAGAAGAATAAAGCACAAGAAACAATAATAGTGCCTCAAATTTATGGAGAATTTAATGATTTTTTATTAGTTTCAATTCCAGAAACTCCAAATAAAATAGAAAAAGAAACACCAAAAGATAATGAAGAAAAAAAAGAGGATCCAAAAAATAAAATCATTGATAGAGGTGATGTTGAATTTTTTCTCTCAGATTTTTATCCGATGAAAAAAAATGAAAAATTAAGTAAATCACGTTTTTCTGATTTTTTCAAAGAAATGGAAGAAGAAAATAAAAATAATGTTAATAAAAAGCCTTTAAGTAACAGTACCAAAATTTATTATCCTTCTTCTATTAAATTATCAAATTCAAGAATACAAAATTCTGAAAATAATAATCCAACTTCTTTTAGTTTAAATACTTTAGATTCATATATAATAGAAACTAAAGGTAAATATTTAGAAAATAATAAAATATCTTCTCTTTCAAATAATGAAACTTTATATGATTCAAATAATGAAAAAGATCTTATGGAAAATAATTCTCTAAGAGAAACAATAAAATCAAATGAAGAAAATAATAATAATGACGAAGATTTATATGAAAAATTTGGTTCAATTGTTGATATGAAAAAAGTTTTAAATTTAGAAGATAAAAGAACAACAATAATGATAAAAAATATTCCTAATAAATTTACTAGAGATATGTTAATCAATATTATTAATCAGAATTTTAGAGGAACATATGATTTATTTATTTTACCAACAGATTCAAATAAATTTAAAAATTTTGGTTATGCCTTTATAAATTTTACAAATAGTTATTATATTCCTTATTTTTATTATATGTTTAATGGAAATATGTGGTCTTGTACAAATTCAAAAAAAGTTTGTGAAATTACTTATTCTAAAATACAAGGAAAAAGTAAACTTTTAAAACATTATCCTAGTAAAATTATTTATGAAAATGAAGAAGGAGAAATTGTTAATCAAAGAAATGAAGATATTAATTTTATTATTCCTATTCAATATAAAGATATGTTTTTATCTTTATATCCTAAACAAGATATTATGGTATTTCAATATTATTTTTTAACTAATTTACCTATTATTCATTAGTTAATTGTCATTAGTTTCTTTCTTTTATTGTATTTATTTTTTTTTCATTTCTATTTTTTATTAAATAGAATTATAAAAATATATTCCAATAAAAGAAAGATAAGATTTGGAAAAAAAATTTAGTTTATTTATATAATTTATAGTTAAATTAGGATAAACTTTTTTCTCAAAAAAAGAATTTTTTGAATTGAAATTTTTTATTTTTTTATTATATTTAATTATTAAATAAATGTATTAATTCATCACAAATAGCACTTGGAGTGAAAATTCCAATATCTGTAAAATACAAAGAAATAAATTCAGAATCAGTAAAATCACAATTATCATTTTTTTGATTAATATCGAATCCTAAAGAATGTTTTAAATCAGTTTGATCTAAAACATACATTTTAAAAAATTTTAATGAATCACTCATAACATAAAAAGGGATTTTAAAATTTTTAGCACAAATTGCAATAGTTAAAGTTCCAATTTTATTTATAATTCCTCCATTTTGACAAACTGCATTAGCATTAGTTAAAACAAAATTAACATATTTTAAATAATATCCTACTGAAATTCCAGGAATAATTTTACAATTTATATTATTTTCTTTTAATTTTTCTTCTAATATTTTTGAATAATCATCTGGTTGACTTGAAGTTATATAAACAAAAAATTTTTTTCCTTTTTTACTACTTTCTATTAATGAATAAATTATATGACTTGAATATCCATGAACTAATATTTTTGTTCCATTTCTTATTGTATGATCAAAAAATTTATTTATTTTTTCATATGATAATTTATTTAATGCTAATAAATCATTTATTATATTTATTAAATATTGTTGAATTACATTTAAATCTTCACTTATTTTTTTTGAAATAAATTTATGCAATAAATGATTTATTACTTGACCTGCTGCTTGAAGAGATATTGCAATATCAAATTTTGATATTATTTTTTTTTCTATCATTTTTTTTATGAAAGATTCAGTCACTTGTTCTATTGATGAATATAAACCATATATTGTTGTAAATTTAGAATTTTGAATATAATGAGATACTGTTTGTATATATGCCATTAATATTTTATCATGTTCTGTTAATAATGATTGAGATAAATTTTCTTCTGAATTTAATATTGATAACTTTGATTGAAAGATTTCTATTATTTCCTCTATTGGATTTTCCATTTTTTAAATAATTAAATATTATTTTATATAAATTTTATTATTTTTATATATATTATTTAATTCAAATGGAAGCTCAATTAAGAATATTAGTAATTGGTTTAGATGGTGCAGGAAAATCAACAATGATTACTAAATTAAGAGATTTTAAAGTAAAATTATATTCAATTAAATATATATTTAAAAAAATATTAAAATAGAATGAAGAAATAGCAGAAATTGTACCAACTGCTTTTTTCCAAAGTTTTATAGTAAATATAGATCAGAAGCCTGTAAAATTAATTGAAATTTCAGGATTAGTAAAATAAAAAATATTATTTTAACAAATACATATTTTTTAGAGAAGATATAGAAAATGTTGGAAAATGTTTTATCCAGAAATTCATGGAATAATATTTGTAATTGATAGTACAGATGTAAAAAGAATTATGGTTTGTAAGGATTTAATTTCTGAAGTTGATAAAGATTTAAATAGAGCAATTCCAATAGTTTTTTATGTAAATAAACAAGATGTTGAAAATTCATTAAAATTAGATGATATTAAAGATATATTAGAAATAGATAAAGCTGATTCAAATTTTATTTGGAAAATTGTAAGAGGTGTGGCTTATACTGGAAAAGGAACTTCTGAAGCTATTAAATTTATAAGAGAACAAATTTCTCCTTAATTTTTTTTTTGAAAAATAAAATTTAATTTTTAAATCATATTTACAATTTTTTTTCAATACAATTAAATATTTATTTAAAATCTTTTTTTAACCTCCAAAAAAAACCTATTTTAATAATAATTTTAATATTATTTATAGGTAATATTAAATGATAAATATAATAAAGAATAACAATTTGGAGATTAATTTTAATAATTATTCATTAAATTTTGATTTAAAATCATCATTTGATTCGGATTAATCATATAATAATTATATCCCAATAAATTATTATTATTTAATAATGTCTGATAACAACAACAACTATTAACAATACTATTTATAAAATTAGAATATTTTTTCATTAAATAATCATTAAATTGAGTATCATATTTTAAATTCTTTTTTCTTGATTTATATTTCTTTAAGAAATTTTCATTGTATCTGAAAAATTTTTCAAGTTCATTACTTCTTAAACTTTCATGGGAAAATCTAATAAAATAAATAAATTAAAATATATTTACTCACAATTTTCATTTTCACAATTTCCAATTCCATGATAATATTTACAAGGAATTTCTTTTTTTAATAAATGTCTATATGGGCAATTTTCTCCTTTTTTACATTCTCCTCTTAAGTAATATTTACATGGTGAATCATGTTTATTTCTATTTGAATTTTTTTCTTCATTTCTTGAACGACTTCTTTTTTTATGTTCATACTAAATAAAAATAAAAATATACTTTTTCAACTTTTTCTACCTTTTCTATTTTTAAGTTTTCATCTTCTTTTAGTTGTTCAATTTCACCTTCTTCAAGTTCTGCCATAATTAATTTTTTTTAATATTATAAACAAGAATTTTCAACAAATAATTTATATTTTCAAAATAAATAAAATATTTTCATAAATAAAATATAATATATACTCTAAATTTTTTTATTTTATCATATAAAATAATATATGATTTAATTTATTTTCAAATTATTCTCAAAATATTTATCAAAATATCTAATAATTTGAATTCATTTAACTATGTCAATTAAATATAGATTATTTTATAAATATTATTCTCAGTTGAAAGATTAAGTAGTATTTAGGGAAAAATAAGTAAAATATAAACACATGTATAAATTCGATTAATGAAAGTAATGTTTTTTTGAATAATTTGATATACATTTATATGATAGATTAAAACTAATACATAAAAAATTTCTAACAACTTTAAAAATAGAATCACAACTATAATTTTTAAGAAGAAAAATTTATGAAAATATTTTTCAGAAGTTAATGAAATTATTTTATTATTTGAAAAAAATAAGTTATATGAAGTATTTGAAGATATAAAATAAAAAAATTTGATGAAAAAAAGTTAAAAAAAACAAAAAGTTATGATAGAAATAAAGAAAAAGAAAGATATAAGAAGAACTACATTAGAAAAAGAAAAAAAATTCAAAGAAAAAGAAATTAAAATAATTTTTAATGATTTTCAAAATTTCTTTTTTCTTTTTTTAATTATATGTATTTTAGGTTTTAAGAAATGTTGTTTTAATGATAATTATTAATTTCTCAATATTAGAGGTGAAAATATATTTTGTTTTGATTTATTATTATGTTATCTTGATTGGAAATATCTTTTCATATACTTTTCAATTAAAATCAAGTTTCTAGAAATGCAATTAATGTTAAAACTAAAAATATATTATTAATTTTTAGATTATATTTATTTTATATTATTATTTAAATTCTATGAAAAAAGTGTTAAATGATATAAAAAAATAAAATAAAATTTTAAAAACAATTTAAATCCTTAATTTAATACTTAATAAAATTGAATAATTTCCATCTAAAAAGATTAATATTAAAAAGTAAAAAAATATATTAAACAAAGAAAATGATTTATAGTAGTAATCAAGGTGGAAAAATAGGATATTCAAGTTCTAAAGTATCATCAACAGAGAAGAAACTATTTACTCCAATTCAAATATCACCTCCATTAATATCAGAGACAATATATCATAAAGAAATTTCTCATCCAAATACTCCAATTCCAAAAAGAAGAAAAAGTAAGAAATCAAAAGAAAAAAATATAAGAACTCAAAAACAAAATCGTTCATCAAAGGAAGTTTTAAGTAGAAGTAAATCTCGTCAATTAACAAAAACTTTGCATTTATTTAATGAAAATTTTGATAGTTTAGTGAATACAATAAAAAGTAATAAAAAGTTTACTATAGAATTAAATAAATCCATTGATCAGGAAAAATTAATCAGAGCTCAAACTGAAAAAGAAAATAAATCAAAGAATCATAAACATTTAAAAAAATTAAAATCTCAGAAGATTCCTTCTCCTTCAAATAGTCCAATTTTTTTAAAGACTATTAATTCAATTGAAGATGAAGCAAAAGGATTAACAAATACAATTGAAATAGCAAATTTTTATGAATATACTAAAAATTGTATGAGAATAATTGTAGAATTAAAAGAAAATAAATCTAAAGCTTCAAAACCAAATAAAGTTAAAATATTAAATCCTGATAATCATAAGAAATTAGCAGTTTTTGATTTAGATGAAACTTTAATTCATGGTGTTGTAAATATATCAAATTTTAAGAAATTAGAAAATATTATTTCAGTAACTTTACCTTCAAAGAAAATTGCTAAAATTGGAGTTAATGTTCGTCCTCATTGGAAAGAAGCAATAGAAATAATAAAAAAATTATATACTATTGTTATTTATACTGCTTCTCATTCTTCATATGCAGATGCTGTTTTAAATTTTTTGGATCCTGAAAATAAATATTTTTATAATAGATTATATAGAAGTAATTGTATTGATGTTAAATTAGATGGAAAAACTTTTTATATTAAAGATATGAATATTTTCGAAGGATTTGATTTAAAAGATATTTTAATTGTTGATAATTCTGTTATGAGTTTTGCTTATGATTTAGATAATGGAATCCCTATTTTACCTTATTATGATGCTGAAAAAGATTTTGAATTATTATTTGTTGCTTATTATTTTGAAAGTTTATTTAAATGTGATGATTTAAGAAGTAAAAATAAGCAATATATGAAATTAGATTATTATTTAAATCAAGCGATTGAAGAATATAAAAGAGAAAATGAAGAAGAAGAAGAAGAAGAAGATAATGAAAATGAAAATTATGACGATAATGATTTAAAAAAAAATGATGAAAGTAATATTAATAGAAGTAGTAGTAATAATAATATTAATCAAGTTATTAGAAGAAGTAAAGAAAAAGAAAAAGGTATTTCTGCTCAAAATATGATTTTGTTGAGAAATGAAAGAAATAAAAAAAATAAAGTTAGAAGACAATCTCAGTTTGTTGAACAATTACAATTTGATTTTAATGAATTAAGAAATAAATTTAGTAGAGATGAAGAAATTTAATTTTTTTTTATTTTTTTTTTTTAGGTTTTTTAGTAGAATTAAAAATCATATTTTTGTAAAATATATATGATTACTCTTTGTTCGGTATAATGAATTTTTGTTTATTATTACTTAAAAAAGACAGTTATTAGCTTTTTTATTTATTGGGTTTTTATTTAATGAAAATAATTAAATGATAAAAATAATATTTTGTATTTTTAATTGTAATCTTTAATTATATAATTTTATTTCCCTATTGTAAATTAATTATAAACAATAACAAAAAAAATGAAAAAAAATATACAGAATTATAAATAAAATATAAATTTAAATTCATAATAAAAGAATGAAAAAAAATAAAAAAAACAAATGAAAAAAGAAAATTTTGTAAAAATGAATAAATATCATAACAACAAACTAAAATATATATTTAAAAAAAATTAAAAATCTTCAACAACCCCAAACTTTCTTTTATTTTTTTTAAATTCATCTTTTTCTCTTCTAAAAGGCATATAAATATTTCCATTTTTAGCAGCAGAATCATATAGATCACTAAAAACTCCTTTATAATTGAAGAAAATTTTATCATTATCCTTAAATAAATTTTGATATCTATAATTAAAATTAGGATTACTAGGATTTCTAAAATCTTCAAATTCAGCTACTCCTTTTTTTTTATGATTAGCATTTTTATCTAATAAAGCATCCTCTCTTTTTCCAGAAATATTATTTTCAGAATTATTTAAAATATTATAATTAACACTATTTCTATTAGCAATAGTTCCATTTTTATAAACACGAGGAACCCAATGACTTTCACTTTCTGCAAAAGAACCATATTTTCTTTTCATATTTAAAAAAGAATCTTCATTATATATTTTATTTATTTCAGGAACTCTTATTGATATATGATCTGTTGGAAGAAATGAACTTTCATATTTTTCAACATCACTATTTTTTCTTTCTGAAAAATAATATTCTTTAAAATTAGAATATTTTGGTACTAAATTTTTATCATTACAATGATATGTACATCCTATACTCCATCTTAATGGATTTGAAGGAATATATTTTTCTGCTTTTTCATGAAGGTTTGGACGTTCTAATGGTTTGTTTATATCTTTTGATATAAATTCTATATATGATTGATCTGGGTTATTACCTGATGTTATTTTACCACTTCGGAAACGATGGAATGGACGAACTGGGTTTATTGAATTAAATAGTTTCTGTGTTGGACTTAATGATATAGGATTATTCCTCTTAATTAACTTTGATGATTCAGATTTTCCTTCTGATATTATACGACCTGAAAATATGAAGGGACGGGACATTTTTTTTTAAGTCTTTTTTTTGGAAGTTTTATTTTTTTTATTTAATTTTTTTATTTTATTTTTTTAATTTTTATTTATTTTTGTTTTTTGTTTTTATTTTTTTTAATATTTTCTGATAGTTTTTGATTATTTTTGAATGATTTTTTAATTTAATTTTATGTTTTTCATAATTTTTCGTTTTTTTTCAAATAATAAAAAATTTTTATTCCACTAAATTAAAAGCTTAAATCCAAAACCAAGAAAAAAAAAATTTTTCAAAAAACTCTATAAATAACAATTTATAACCCAATTAAAACCACTAGACAAAATTTAAAAAAGTAAAAATTAAATGAAAAATAACATAGTTAAAAAAATTAAATTTTTAATACCAATTTAAATATTTTACTTTTCAAAAGAAAATTAATGTTTTTTCATTTCAGCTTCAACTTCATCTCTATTAGGCATAACACAAAGAGCTCCTTTCTTAGTAGTAACAAGAGAAGCAGCAGCTTGTGCGAATTTAAGAGTATCTTCTATTTTATCCATATCTAAATTATCAAGACCATATTCGAGTACTTTACTAAGAGCAGCACCAAAGAAGCAATCACCAGCACCAGTAGTTTCAATAGTATTAGGATTTTCATATGCTTTAACAAAAACATCTTTTCCACCATAATAACCTCTTGCACCATCAGGACCATAAGTAGCAAAAACTAATTTAGTATGATATTTATCTATTATTTGATGTACTCCTTTATCATAATCTGTTTCTCCTGTTAAGAAAGTTATTTCATTATCTGATATTTTTAATATATCTGCAAATTTTAATCCATACTCCATCCATTCTTTTGCTTTCTTTTCACTACTCCATAATGGTGGTCTATAATTTGGATCAAATGATATTATACATCCTGAATCTTTTGCTATTTTTATTGCTTCTATTGTTGCATCTTCAGCTGGTTGATCAGTGAAAGATAAAGTACCAAAATGGAAAATTGTAGAATTTTGAATTAAATCTTTATGATTTTGAATATCTTCTTTAGTTAACATAATATCAGCACCAGGTTTCCTATAAAATGAAAAGTCTCTATCACCATTAGGTAATTTTTCAACAAAAGCAAGAGTAGTATGAGTTCTTTTGTCCAGTAATAATCCACTCATATCAATATTTTGTTCTTCAGTTCTTTTTTTTAACATTCTACCAAACATATCATTACCTACTTTACCAATAAAAGCAACATTTTTTCCTGCTTTCTTCATCATTGCTAATAAGTTACATGGTGCTCCTCCTGGATTACATTCATATAATGGATTCCCTTGATCTGATTCTCCTACTTCTACCCAATCTATTAATAATTCTCCTAATCCTACACAATCATATTTCTTTGACATTTTTAAATGAGTTTTTATTTTGCTTTTCTATATTTATATTGGATTTTTTATATATTTTGTTTTTATGTTTTTTTTTTCGCTCTTATTTACAGGAAATGATTATTTTTTTATTTTTTTTTTAAAAAAAGATTTTTTTCATGTTTTAATTTTGGATAAAATTTGATTTATTTGGGATTTATTGATTTTTCATTACGAGGTTTATTTGGGAAAGATGAAAGATGGTTTATAAGGTTTGATTTTAACTGAAATAAAAGTTTTGTTAATATAAATTTTGGACACGTGAAGTCATTGATTAGATAAATAATAATTTAATTTTTAATATATTATTCATATGATTTTTAAAAAATTGAAATTTCATATATTTATTTTTTTTACCTTTTAAAGGTGATATATCTTTTTTTTCTTATTCAAATTATCAAAGATTTTTAATTAAATATTAACAATAGAAAAAAATCAATGAATCCTAATTATTATTAAAAGTATCAATTATTTTTATATTTAATATTTAATGTAATTATTAAAAAATTAAATATTATTTTGAAATAAATTAATTTTAATATTTTTTGAATAAAAAAAATTTAAAAAGATATAATGGATCTCCCAATAAATTTAATAGTATTTATATTAATATTTAGTCTGGTGACATTATTAACATATATCTTCTTAAATAAACTGTCTAAAAGTGATTTAACAATAAATCAAAATAGAACAGAAAATATAAACAATAATAATACTAATAATAATATAAATAATAATGATAATAATTATAATAGAAATCATAATTTAAATATGGGTAATGATATAGATCCAAATAAAAAATTAACAAAAAAAGAACAAGCAAAAATGTTAAAAAAACAAGAAAAAGCAGAACAAAGAGAACAAATAAGACAAATGTTAGAAGCAAAAAAATTAAAAGAACAAGAAAAAGAAAGAGAAATGTTAATAAAAGAGAAATTAAAAGAAGAAGAAAAGAAAAAATTAGAAGAAACTTTACAAAAAGTAAAAGAAGAACAACAAAAAAAAGATGATGAAATATATAATCAGTGGAAAGATATGATAAAAATAGGAGAAGAAGGAGAAGGAAGAAGAGATTTTTCAGATGAAAATGTTATAAATGAATTTTTAAATTATATTAAAATTAGAAAAGTAGTTTCTTTAGAAGATTTAAGTGGAGTTTTTAAAATATCTCCAAATGAATTAGTTGAAAAATTAAATCAATTTGAAAATGAAGGAAGAATTTTAGGCATCATTGACGATAGAGGTAAATATATTTATGTTACTGAAAAAGAAATGAATATGATTGAAAATTTATTTATGAAAAGAGGAAGAATTAATAAAGGAGATTTAATTAAAGAATGTAATAAAATTATTAAATTTGAACCTACTGAAGAAAATAAAATTAAAATTGCTCAAGAACAAAAAGAAATGCTTGAGAAAATTGAAAGTGAACTTAATATTAAAAAATAAAGAAAAATTTTTTTTTTCACTTTTTTTTTTCTATTTTTTTTAATATACTTATTACTTTTAATTTTGATTATAAAAAATATTTAAATCAATTTATATCAAATTATTATTTCTTCCATAATAAATATTCATATGTTATTTTTTTGAAAATTAATTTTGAATTTATTCATTTATAAGCATATTATTTTTATTGTAATCAAGACTACCTTCAAGAATTCTTTTAATTTCTTTTAAATTTGAAGTTATATCATTTTCCTTAGTAAAAGAATTTTTAACATTATTTTCTTCTTTAATTATTTCAATGATTTTTTCAGTAATTTTATTTACAATAATTGAATAATGTTTAGTATTAATTGTAAAATAATAAATTTTTTGAAATTTATTTCTATTTGTAATATATTTATTATCTATCTCCAATAATAAATTTCTAATTTCTCCTAAATTCTAAAAAATATAATAAAATATATTTACTTTATGATTTATTTGATCTAAATCTCCATTACTAGAACTTGGTGTTGTATTATTTGATTTATCTTCTCTTGGTATTTTTATAATATTATCATTTATTTGTTCAATTTTATTATTTAATATATTATCTTTATTTTTATTTTTTATTTCATTTCTTTGTTTCTTATGTCCTAAAAATTGATCATTATTTTGAAAAGGAGTAAAATTAATATTCTTTAGTTTATTTTTATTATTTTTTGTGAATGAATTTAAATCTAAATATTCTCTATTTAATGAATAATCTATTAAAAATTTTCTGGATTTATTAAATTTAATTTGACCTTTTATATTTTCATTATATTTTTTTGAACTTTTAATTAAATTTTCTAAAATTAAACGAGGATTTAAAAAACTGTTACCATTTTGATTAACTGTTTCGGAATAGATTTCTTTTGGTTTTCTTATTAATATTCCTTCAACAGAACTTTGTATTTTGGCTATTTTCTCAAAATTTATTGTTTTATGAGAGTCTAGGTTATCATCTTTCATTTTTATTTTTATTTTTTTGATTATTTCATTTATTTTTTTCTTAAATAAAAATGAAATCTTTTTGAAGTTTAATTTTTAATATTATTTATTAATAATTGTATAAAATTATAATGAATCAAATAAAAAATTTACATTTTTCCCCTTAAAAGTTTATTTATAAATATGTTTTATATATATAATATTAAATTTATTTTTTTCAATTTGAATATTTAAATTTGAAATAACAAACAACCAATTAATAAAGAAATAAATTTAATACCTTACACCACAAAAAAAAAAGAATTCATTAAAATTTATTCATAAACTACCTTTAATCAATTATTATATAATAATTGATTAATTTATAAAAATAATCAGTCATTTCATTTTCCTTTTTATTTAATTATTACAAATTGAATTATTTTCTGAATTTATAAATAAATTTGGTTCAATATCAAAGTTTAAATCAAAATTTTTATTCATAGAGAAAATATTATTATAATCATTTTCAATTCCTTTTTCTTCTTCTTTTTTATTTTCATTGATTAAATTTCTTTTTAAATTTTTCATTTCAAACAATAAAGCAATTTTTTGTCTTTTTAATTTTTCGATTTCTTCTTTAATAATTTCTTCATCAAAAGAAGTGGTTGAAATTGAAGGAGAAGTATTATTTGTTGAAGGAGATATAGTAATATTCTTTTGATCATTTAAAAAATGTGGAATACTAACTTCTTCAATTTGAGTTTGAAAATTATTAATTCTGATTTCATCATTCATTTCACTTATTGATAATTTTATTTTTCTACAATTTTCAGTTTTTTCTCTTTCATTTAATTCGTTTTTTATTCTAATATATAAACTTCTAAAATTTGAATTTTTAGTTTTTTGTCTGCTTCTTTTAGTAAAATAAGAATATATTATATCTAATATATTTCTTAAATCTGAAGTAGATGTATTTTGAATTTCTGAAATTTCGAAACCGACATTTGAACCTTTTATTATTTGAGGTGGCTTTCTTGTACCTATGTTTTATAAATATTTTTCTAATTTTACTTTTTTTTCCCATTTTATTTTTATATATTTTATTTAGATATCTTATTCAATTTATAATTATTGTTTTTTTAATTTTTTCATAAGAAATTAAACATTAATAAATTGTTGATGATTTCATTTATGTAATTTATTTTTAATTTTAAAATTAATTAATAAAACTTTAACTGATTTTATAAAAAAATAATTTTTTAAAATTAAAATATTAATTTTAGATTATATATTCTAATTTTATTAACAAAATAAAATATTAAATTAAATTTTTAAAGTTATATTTCTTAATATATTATTCTTAATTAATAAAATAAACAAACAATTATGTTTAAATAAAAAATGATTTGATTTCAGAATTCATAAAAAAGAAATTAATATAATTTAAAAAATAATAATTAAATTAAAATGACAGATAAGGAAAAAGTAAAAATAAAATTACTATTTGATAAATATGATGAAAATAAAAATGGTGTACTTGAAAAAAGTGAATTTTTAAAAGGATTTAAAGAATTAATTAAATTATTAGGAGAAGAAATGTCAAAGGAAGAAATAGATAATATTTCAGAAGATGCAATTTCTAATTTTGATTTAAATCAAAATGGAAAAATTGAATTTGATGAATTTTATCAATTAATTTCATTTTTAAAAAATGAAAAAGGATTAATTCTTTAAAATATATATTTATAAATAATTAAAAAGGAAAAAAAAGTTATTTTATTATTTTTCAAAAATTTGAACTATTATAATTTTATAAAATACAAATAACAATAAAAAAAGTATAAATATTAATCAAAAAAATAACTTACAATTTAGTTATCCAAAAAAGATGTTCCAATAATAGAATTATACTTAATTGCTTTAGATTTAATATTTATTTTTTGAAAAGTTGTAGAAAGAATAGAATTAATTTTTGTATTATCATTTTTTTGATAAAATTTTTTTATACAAGGACTATTAATAATATCAATTAAATCATCAACTTTTTTTTTAATTCTATCATTTTTTTTCATATTTGATTTAATTTTATGAATTTGTTCTATTTTTCTTAATCTAGAAGGATAATTTTGAGATAAATTTTGATGAAGTAAAGAATTTAAATTAAAAGAATTTTGATTTAAAAAACTTCCTCCTCTATTTTTATCAAGAAATGAATTTCTATTATTACTAAAATTTAATATTTTTGAATCACTTTGTGTACTTCCTTGATTTTTAGAATTTAATTCATTCACATATTCTTTTATTTTAGAAATTGTTTTATTTGTATAATATGAATTTTCAAAGAAATTTGATTTATTTCTTCTTTCAACATTATCAAATTTATCAATAAATAATTTTTCTAAATTTTGATTTTTAACTAAGTTTTTATTATAAATTTGTTTATTAGGAGGAAAAATATTTTGTTTTATTTTTTGTGAATCATCACAATATTGATGATTAATTAAAAGAGAAGAGGTTCCTTTATTTTTTAATAATCTTTT
This sequence comes from Isotricha intestinalis, assembly GCA_023807065.1. NCBI lineage: Eukaryota > Ciliophora > Litostomatea > Vestibuliferida > Isotrichidae > Isotricha > Isotricha intestinalis. The sequence continues at coordinate 48,502 of JAJJLU010003525.1, forward strand.
TTCCAAATAAGTAAAATCTTTATCAGATTTATTAATAAAATTATTTTCAATATTTTCATCATCATTAAATTTAGGATTCCAAATATCAAAATAATTATTATCCCAAATAATATCATTATGATTGATTTTTCTTCTTAAATCAAATCTAAAAATTTTAAGAAAATCATTGTCTTCTTCATTTTCTTCACTACTATCATTACCTATATTTTCAACAATACTATCCATACCAATACTATATACATTTAACATTTTTATATTATTATTATTTCCTGAAGTATTATCATAATTTAATGATAATGAATTAAAATTACTGTCTGATATATTACTTATATTTTTATTTGTGTTTATATTTGTTTCTGGACCCAACGCCACTATATTATTTACAAGAGAATTTGTAGTGTTAAAAAGACTTTTTGTCGAATTTTTTGGAATGTGAATTCCTTTTAAAATTTGCTCATTTTTTCTTCTATTTATACTTAATTCTAATTTATTTACAAAAGAATTTTGAATTATTTTTTCATTATTTATACATAATAATTTAAAATAATCACTCATTAAAAAATTTTTGATTTCTTCTATTAAATAATTCCTTTTTATATATTCAGAATATTCAATAATAAGTTTTATTAATTTATCTTCTTCACATTCTTTTTCAATTAAAGAGTCATTTATTATTTTTTCTAATTCTTGAATATCATAATTTGATGTTTGAAATAAATATTTCTCACTTAAAATTTCTCTTGATAAATGAGAAAAAGCAACTTTATCATTTGAACAATAAATACAAGAAAAAATAGGTAAAGGTGTTAAATTTAATTCATCTTTATTTCTTTTTTTATTTCTTTTTTTAATTATTTCTGTATTTATTATTATTTCATCATTACTTTGATTTTGTGATTCATTATATTCTGATGAATTAATTGAACTTAATATTGAACAATTATTATTAAAATTTTGGGATATTTCATTAAAATTATTATTATTATTAAAATTATCATTTTCTGCTATTTCTGAAATAGAATCTAAATCAATAAAATCATCATTTAAGTTATTTAATTCCATTTTTTTATAAAATTAAAAATAAAATTTAAATAATTAATCATATTAAATATACACTCTAATTATTATATTCATTTAAAAACAATGAAAATAATTAAATTTATTTAGTTAAAAGTATTTTCCATATTATAACTTTTAGTATTTTTATTACCATTGGTATCAAAATAATTTCCACTTCCATTCATAAATAAACCATAAAAATTACCAGCCCATTTTTCTTTATTATTAAATAATATTTCTCCATTTCCTTCTCCAATTTCATTAAAACTTCCTTTAATTTTATTTCCATTTTTCAAATAATAAGTTCCTTCACCATTTATTTTATCATAATTAAAATTCCCAACATATTCTTTTGTTTCTTCATCTGAAAAAAGTGCTCCTTGATTTTCTTTCATATTATTTTTAAAGTATCCAATATATCTTCTTTTTTTATTTGGATATATTAAAACTCCTCTTCCATGTTTAAAACCAATATTATTTACTTCTCCTACATAAAAACATCCATTATCATCTTCATAAGAATTATATTTTAAAAAAATAGAATCTTCAGTTTCTTTAAAATTCATAAAACTTTTTACTAATTCAGGATATAAATTTTTTATCATATTTAAACTTGTATTTTTAGCATTAATAAAAGTATTACTTGAAACAGTAGGTTTTTGCTCAATAATATTATTTTTACAATATACATATTCTTTAATAGTTTTATCATTAATATTAATTAAAAATCCTTTTCCATGTCTTAATCCTTTCAAAAAATTGCCTTCATAATAAGTTTGATTAGGATAATAAAAGACTCCTTTTCCATTTGGTAAATCATCAAAAAATTCTCCTGAATAAGTTCCTCTATAATGATATAAAGTTCCAAAACCGAATTTTAATCCATTTTTAAAATTACCTTTATATATTATTTCCCAATTAACATTATATATTGTTCCTTCACCATTAATTTCATTATTTTCAAAATAACCTATATAATATCTTTCCTTTGCATTATTATATATTATACATCCTTTACCACATTTTTTATTGTTTTTATCTACTTGACCATGATAGATATTATTATTTGGAAGATTAAGAGTTATATATTTTAATTCACTTTTAGATTCACGATAACATTTTAAAGAAAGTAATTTTCTTTTAATATCTTTATTTGATAATTTTTCAAAAAATTCTTTATTTGATTCTATATTATAATCATCTATTACAGTATTTTTTTTTGATATTAAATTATTATCTTTATATGTTATTAATTGAGATATACAACCATTTATAAAGAAAAATTTTCCTTCTCCTTCAAATTTACCATCTTTAAAATTTCCACTCCATGAAGTTCCATCATCATAATATAATATTCCTAAACCATTTGGAATATTATTTATGTGTTCACCATAATAAATATATCCATTTGGATAAAATATTTTTATATTTGATTTTTTATTTAGATTATAATCATTATCTAATTCACCTGTAAATATTTTCTTTTTATTTTTATCAAAAATATCAAAAATTCCAATTGGAGAATCATTAAAAAAAAAACCTAAATAATATTTATTATTTTTAAATAAAATTCCCCTTCCGTTTTTTTTTTTCTCTGAATTAACAACTCCTAAAAATTTTATTCCTCCACTAATATTTAAAGTTAAGAAATCATGAACATTATTATTTAAACTTAAAACTTTTCCTAACATAAAAGGCTCTTTTTCACTTAATTCTTTAGTTCTACTTAAATAGAAATTATATTGTTTTGCTTCTTCTATTTTTTTATTATTATTTCCAGGTTTAACAATAAAAGTACTAACTATTTCATTTTTTTTAATAATATTATTTCTAATATCATTAATTTTTTCATTATTATCATTATCATTTGGATTAGAAAATTGATCTTCTTCACCTTTATATTCATATCTTCCAATAACATGATCTTTTTCAAATTCAATATATAATTTTCCTCCATCTTTTTTAGTAAATAATCCTACTCCATCTTTCATATCATTTTTAAATTTACCTTTCCAAGAACTTCCATTTGAATAATAATAAATTCCAATTCCTTCTTTTTTATTTGATTTAAATGTTCCAATATATTTTTCTTTTTCAGGATAATATAATTCTCCTTTTCCTTCTCTTAATCCATTATTAAATTCACCATAATATAATTTATTATTATCTTTATCTATAATTAAACCTTTTGTATCCATTTGACTATTTGTCCAATAACCTATATATTTAACTCCTGATAACCAAATAAATATTCCTCTTCCATGAAATCTCTCATTATCAGTTCTTATTTCTCCTATATATGTTCCTGATTTACCATTTACTGTTTTAGTATGAATTTTTATATTTTTATCACTTTCTCTTGGAGGAAATTCCTTTATCATTAATTCTAATTCTTTCTTATAATTTTTCAATGCATCCTTTAAATTCACTGGTTCATTTATATCGTTCACAAATGTTAATGAACTTTTTCTTAATATTTCATTTGAAATTTCTATAAATTCATTTGATTCAAAAGAAGGAATTTCCCAAATTGATTTTTGAGAAATATATTTATATTGATGAGTTCTTATTCCAATAGTATCAGAAATATCATTTGATAAATTAAAGGTTAAAAATCCATCAAATTTTGGTGAAGAAATTGAAGGACCAGAATAATTATTTGAAAGACGTGAACTAATTGAAATTGAATAACAATTAACTCCTAAAATTGCAATTCTTTGCTTTGGTGGAATAGTTATTTCATATTCTTTTTCTTCATTAAAAGGAGGAAACAAATCTATATTTCCTGTAATAGTACAATTTAAGCATTTATTACTTAAATTATAGACCACCAAACCTGAAAATCCACCTAAATCTATTTGATTTATATGATAATCTTTATTCTTTAATAAATGTGGATATTCCACTTCATATGCACTTAGGATATAATATTGTGTAAACAAAAATGTTTTATCTAAACCCATATATTCACAAACAAAATTTGTTTGATTTTCACTTGTTATTTGAAGTGAATATGAAAAATTAGTATCTTTAACTTTATTATAATCTACATATGTAATTAAAACATAATATCCTTCATCTAAATCTTCAATATAATTTTGACTATTCCATCCATGACTAATCTTATAAGTTTTAATTATTTCCCTTTGACTATTATATTTCCCTAAACTCAACCCTAAAGAATGATATTCACTTTTTACTTCTCGATGAAATCTCTTTTGTTTGAAAATAACTCTAATGGAGATTTTTCCTTTTTTACTTAAATGAAAATTAAAAACATTAGGATATTGAAAATATTTATCATATTCAAAATGATAATGTTTAAAAATAGAATCAAACATTAAATGGCAAATTTCAGTATAACTAAAATATTTTTTAAAATCCTCAATACTCATCCAAAAAATACCATCTTCCTTATTAACCATTTTAAAATAATTGATTAATTCTTTAGTCCAAGCATTACTGTTATCACTCCATTTTCCTTTCCATTCTCCGTGTCCCCAAGGATTTCTAACCATAACTAAATAAATCCCTCTTTCTTCCCATTTCTTAGCTTGAATAACGGTATAAGCATGATTACCTACAATTCCCATCTCATCTTTATTTGAAGATGCTGTCATTAACATTTTTGAATTTCCACTTTCAATTAATTTAAATAATTCTTCTGTTGACATATTATAATGATAATGTTCTTCACAAGGAAGACCAGTTAATATTTCTATAGCTTCTGAGGTGTATCCTCCAATTATATTTGAATAACCTCCATTTACTTTGGCCCATACTTTTTCTAATATACATGCCCAGTAAATATTTTCATATGGATGAGCAAAGACACATCCTCCTGAACACGGTAAATAATCATCTATAAATACTATTTGCCATTCTCCATCTAAAAATAATATTACTTCAATATATCCATATTTATTCGGCTCTGATAATCTAAATTTTTCTCTTAATAAATATGGAAATGTTGATAATGCTGCTAATGAACTTAAAAAATAACAATCTCCTATGCTTCCTTGAGATATTTCTTTTATGTAAATTTTATCGCCAAATATTTTCATGTCTTCACTTAATGTTGATGCTCTTTTCCATTCTAAACTTTTTGCCCATTTTATTCCTAATTCTTCTGCTAATGATTTTCCTTCTGATTTATCTAAGTATTCTCCTTTCTCATTCTTTGATAATAATGAATTTAAATTTGGGGGAAAATATGGATCAGTATATTTAACTTTTAATTGACTTATTTTTGGAGGAAGTTGGTTTTTGAAGTACTTATGTATTTTTGTTGGATCCATTGATTTTGGAACTGACATTTTCTACTATTTTTATTTAAATTCTATATAAAATAGTTTTTATATATTATGAAGCTGTTTTTATCATTAATTTTTTTAAATGATAGAATTAAATAATTAAATATTAATTTATTTATAACATATTAAAAAAGAAATATATTAAAAATTCATAAATAGAATAACTCAATTTATAAAATCAATCAAACATTAATGAACAAATTTCCAAATAGAAAAAACTAAAAAATATTTAGATTTTAAGACTTATTATTTCAAAAATAAAAGTCTTTTTAAACGAATTTTAATAATTATAAAAATTTGTAATGATAACATTGTTTCATTTCTCTTAATTGAAAATTGAAATTATATTAAATGAGTTGACCAATTCTTTTAGATTTTGGGATTATAAATTTATTTATTTTTATTCTTTTTTAAGTTGTTACATATTGATGAATTGAATAATTTTTTATAGTTAAATATTTTTTAAAGAATCAGAAAAAAAATTCCAAATAATCAAATTTTTCACTTTTTAAAATAAAACAAAAAAAAAAAACTTTGAAAAATTAAAAGATTTATTTTTTCATTTTATCAGTTTCTTCTCTACTTTTAGTCCAAGCTTCAGCAATCATTTTTTTCATTTCAGGATCACCATTTTGATACATTTCTTTCATCATATTCATTAAGCTTTCATTAGGATCAGCATCTTTTTTTAAAGGACTTTCATCATCATCATTTTTTCCAAAAATATTTTTTTTCTTTTCTAAATTATCCCAAAAATCACTTTTATTTGCTTTAGCAAGATAAACAATTAAACTATTTTTAGTTTGTTTAACATAAGATTCTTCTGGATTAATATCTTTACTTAAATTAAAACAACTAAATCTATAATTTTTATTTTTCCATCCAATAATACAAATATCAAAAGATTTTTTTGTAAATTTTGATTTTATATTTGATGAATTAAAATCTTTTATTCCTTCAAATCCTTCTGTTAAATATAATTTAACATATTTATCACTTGATGTATCAAATGCATATTTACTTATCGAATTAAATGACATATTAAATTTATTTATGTCTATTTTATTATCCTCTGAATTTTCTTTTTTTTCTTCTGTTTTTTCTGTTTTTGAATCTTTTTCCTTTGTTGATTCTAATTTCTTTTTTTCTTCTTCCATTAATCTTGATAAATTGTTTTTATATTCTTCCAATTGCCTTTTTATATTAGGTCTTTGTGATATTCCTATTAATTTATCTAATTCTTCTATATCACTTTTATACATTTCTAATACTGGAGATGAATCCATTTTTTTTTTTGTTTTAGAATATTCTTTTTTAAATTTTTTTGCTTTATTTTTTTTAATTTAAATTCTTTTATTAATTATATTCTTTTGTTTAAATGTATGCCATTTTAATTAATGAATTTTTAATAATTCTTGAATATTAATTTCTATTTATTTTTTATTGATTTTTTCAAAATATTCTTTCTATTAATATGTATTATTTTTTGATACATTTATATTAATTAGATAGTTCATATATAAATAATATTAATAAACAACATTTAATAATTATTAAATCCTATTTCTTCAAATTCTCTATAATACACAAATTACCCTTAATTGATTATTATCATTATGATTTTCAAATATAGATTTAATCAACGACTAAAATCAAATAAAAACAAAATTTTTGGATAAACAAGTGATCAATAAGTACATCATATTTTAAATTTGGTAACATAAATTATGATAAATTAATCTAATAATTGAATTATTACATATTTTTTTTAAATTTTACTATTCTATTTATTTCATAATAATATCTTATTTCTTGTATGGATTAAAAAAATATAATATTTATTTATTTTTACTCAATTATGTAATATAATACCAAATTGTTTTATTTTGAAAATATAAAAAAAAATATTTAACTATTTATTTTTAAAATATTACTCATAAATCCTCCTTTTTTGCTGTTTTTATTTTTTTCTTCTTCTATTTCTTTGTCCTTTTTATTATCTTCTTCTTCCTTTTTCTTTTCTTCTTCTTCTTTCTTTTTAATTTCTTCTTCTTCCTTTTTATTTTTTTCTTCTTCTCTTTTCTTAGATAATTTAGTAGCTAAATTAGCTTTTCTGGAATTTTTTCTTTGTATTTTTTTAACATTAGCTCTTGTTTTCATAATAATATAAATATAATAACCAATAATAGCTAATAAGAATACAACTCCAATAATAGTGAAGATAATATACATTTTTTTAACTTCTTTAAAACATTCTTTTGAATCTTTACATTTACCATCATTACAACATGCTGTTTCTCTACATTCAAAATCTGTTTTACATTCAGAACCATCTGTTATGTAATTATCATGTGTTTTATAATGAATATTATGATTTATTGAATATTGACATTGAATTAAAGATAAAATTTGACTTAGAAAAATTAAGAAAAAATCCATTTTATTTTTAATTTATTATTTTATTATATATTTTTTATAATTAAAAATAAGTAAGTAAAAATAAAATTAAAAGAAGAATATTATAAAATGAAAGTAATTAAACAAAAATGAATATTATTAAAAGTGTAAAAAAGATAATTAATTATTAAATATAAAATTCAATTTAAAACAAAGATAACTCTATTAAAACGTGGAAATAAAAATATATAATTTCTTGAATGTATTTACAAAACAATTCATCCTCAATTAACAATTTCAACCATTCCATATAAAAAAATTAAAAAAAATAAAAATAATAAAAACCGAATAACTTCTCTTTTTTCAAAAAAGAAAAAAATGTTTTTAAAAAATAAATATATTTAAAAATAAAATATATAAAAAGTAAAATGTCGAAACAATCTAACGTAAAAGTATACTGTCGAATTCGTCCAGAAAATGAAAAAGAGAAGCTTTCAAAAACTCCAATATGTATATTTCCCTTAAATGAAAGTACCTTAAAAATATGTTCCTCATCTCCAGATCAACCAAAAGATAATAAATCTCAAGAATTTACATTTGATTCTATATTTCCTCAAAATTCAACTCAAAATGACATATTTAATAAATGTGCTCTTCCTTTGATAAAATCAGTGTTAGAAGGAATAAATTGTACTTTATTTTGTTATGGTCAAACATCAAGTGGAAAAACATATACAATGGAAGGAATAGATAATAATAAAAATTTACAAGGAATAATACCAAGAACAACAGAATATATATTTGATCAAATTCCAAATTCAAGTAAGGAAATAGAATTTAATATTAAATGTAATTATTATCAAATATATAATGAAAAAATACAAGATTTATTAGATACAAGAAAGACAGATTTATCAATAAGAGAAGATAAAAATAATAAGGGAATTTGGGTAGAAGATTTAACTGAAATATGTGTGAGTTCAGAAGAAGAAATGAATGAAGTATTTTATACAGGAAGTCATAATAGAACAGTTTCAGCAACAGAAATGAATAAAGGAAGTTCTCGTTCTCATTCTTTATTTGTTATTACTATTTTTCAAAGAAATATTATTACAGGTTCGACTAAAACTGGGAAAATTCATTTTGTTGATTTAGCTGGAAGTGAAAAAATGAGTAAAAGTGGAATTGAAAAAGGAAAATTATTAAAAGAAGCCCAAAATATAAATAAATCTTTAATGACTCTTGGAATGGTTATTAATGCTTTAAGTGAAAATGCTAAATTTATTCCTTATAGAGATAGTAAATTAACTAGAGTTTTACAAGAATCACTTGGTGGAAATTCTCTTACTAATTTAATTGTTACTATTAGTCCAAGTTGGATTAATCAAAGTGAAAGTTTAAGTAGTTTAAGATTTGGACAAAGAGCTAAATTAATTAAAAATAAAATTATTGCTAACACTCAACAAAGTGTTAAAGAATTATTATTAAAATTAAATAGTGCTTATGAAAGAATCAAAGTCTTAGAAGATATTATTGATAAGAAAGGTTTAGATGAAAAATTAAATAATTTAAATGATGAGAAAAGTGGAAAAAAGAAAAATTGTGAGGATTGTATGAAATTATTAACACAATTATCTTTTTTAAATGTTGAATATTTAAAAATGCAACAAGAATTTGAAGATAATAAAAGAGAAAATGATAATTTAATTGAAGAAATCAATGAGAAAAATAGAGAGATTTTTACTTTAAATGATAAAATTATGGTAATGCAAAATAATATTAAACAATTAATTGAAGAACATAATAAATTTATAAGTGAAATTCAAAATTATATGGGGAAATATTCTTCTTTAAATAAAAGAATATTATTTTCAATTGAGAAAAATGATTATAAAGAAGTTAAAAAATTTACTAATTTAGCATATAAAAAATGGAATGAATGTATTAATGAATTAAATATTGAAAATAATATTTTAAATAATAGTGATAGTAATAGTTTTGAAACAAGTAGTAGAAGTTGTGGTCAAATGATAACAAATATTAATTTCCAAAATACTAGTAATTTAAATTTGAATATTAATAAAAGTTTTACTCAAAGAGAAAGTAATCATGTTCTTGATTTAGAAGAAAAATTATTAAAAATTAATAATTCAAATGATATTAATTCACTAGAATTAAAAAATAAAATTAATCAATTAAATGAAATAATATTTAATAAAGAAAATCAAATAACCCAATTGAATAAAAAAATAGATGAATCACAAGAAATAGCAAAATTATTAAATGAAAAATTATGTAATTTAGATATTGAATTTGATAATTATAAACAAAAGTCAATGAGAGATTTTTCATATAAAGAAAATAAAATAGTGGAATTAATAGGAAAAATAAGTGATTTAGAAGATGAAAATTATAAGATATTACATTTAAATAAAGATAATATGTCTAAGAAGAAATTTATAGTAATGGAAAAACAAATTCAAACTTTTGCAGTTGAAATGCAGAAATTATTAACAGAAAATAAAAAAGTAACTAGAAAAATTAGAGAAAAAGATTCTCAAATATTTTTATTGGAAAAAGAAATCAAAGAATTAAAAGAAAAAAAATTAGAAGAAATTCCAGAAGATACATATTTTAATTTTGAAGGAATTCCAAAAATTAAAAACAATAAAAACGACACCAACGATGGTTTTTTTTCAGTTTTAAATACTAATAGATCTTTTAATAGTAATATTGGAAATGAATCTTTTTCTATTTATTCTTTTTTTAATAATAATAATAATAATAAAATGATGAAAATGATTAAAGGAGGAGAAAAAAAAAGAACAGGAAATGGTTTTTTTTCTAAAATGATTGATAATAAAGATAATAAAAGAGAAGCTGTTAAACAAATTAATATTTTAAATCAAAGAAATTTAAAAGAAAATTTACAAGAAAAACAATTTGAAAATGAAATGAAAATACTTGAAAACGATAATCTTTTCTTAGATACTTTAGAATCGTAAAATATAATTAAATTATTTTTGTTGATGATGTGATAATGAATTTATATATTCAATTATAATTTAAAATTTTATATTATAAATAAATTTATATATTTTTATTTAATTATTATTTTTTTATAACTGGAGTATAATCAGCTCTCATAATCAGGATCATAACAAAGTTTAAAAATTTTAATAAAAAATATGGAAAAGTATAAAAATAATTAAAAAAAAGGAAAATTAAAATATTAAAATTTCCATTGACTTTATCATCTTTTGTTTTGTCATCATTTTATACTCCAAAAAAATATTAGAAAATTTTTTGATAAGTTATTTAAGGTATATACATATAAATTATTGAACATATATAATGTTCCTTTTAATTGTTTATTTATATAATATACCTTATAGAACTTCTTTAGTTTATAAAAACTAAAGTCAATAAACATTGATAATAAACCTTCCATTAATTTAAATATAATTTTTATATAATATATTTTTAATATTTATAAAAAGAATAAAAAAGAATATTATATATGAAAAAGCTATTATAAATATGATAAACTTTAATATCAAATGAAATGATTGAAAAATTATTTAAAGAATTTGAAAATTTAAAACAAGAAAACAAAGAATTAAAG